>CAJQUN010000994.1:0-127501 GCA_907163345.1 Haberlea rhodopensis
AAAACCAACTTTATAAAATATTAAAAATAGTATGGTGTAGCTGAGTCTCTAAGATTGAAAAGATGTGACAAATCAAAATTACCTTATTTGCTTGGTTAGGAAGATCGTTATTAAGCGGATATTCAGGCTTTTAAATTTTATAAGTACAAAATAAATATATTTTAGATTGTAATTTCAAGACAAATATGAAGTTTTTTAATAGGGTGGGACCTTTTAAGGTTATAATAATAATGACAATTGATATTCCACAAGTAACACCACCTGTAAAGAACAAACGTGAAAGGAGAATTTGCCTGTCATCTCTTAATTTTCAACTTCATGGAATTCTTTTCTTAAAAAAAGTTATTTAATTTTTTTAAACAAATATTATTAAAAATACCCTACTTTAATAAAAATAAAAACCAATCCCTATGTGATAATCGTAACATCCATTTTTTTATTTGGTATTAGTTTTATTTTATTTAAATTATAAAATTATTATACAAGTATTTTTATGTTTAATGAATTTTTAGGGTAATATGGTAATTAGTATGATATGTGTGATTGTTATTTTGTATGATTGAGAATGAATAATGTAAGTTGGTGGACACATAGATGATTAATGTGATGATAATATTCTAGATTGACAGGCAGATGCATAGCTAGAAATTTTAAATAGGGGGGCTGGAGGCGAAGGCATTGCGGGGTTGAAGGGGTCGGCAGCCCCCTTGTGGGGGTTCGGGAGCTTCGCCCCTGAAATTGTTTTTTGGAGATCCATTGCCCGGGCTGATTCGGTCCCTTCATTTCCTACTGGGAAAGATAAAAAATGGATTCTGGCAAATAATTTTATAATTTTTAAAATCAAATATAATTTTGGGCAATCTTACCTTGAAGTTGAAGAAAGCTTACGTGATTGGCTGATTATTGGATGGATGATGGAGAGCCGATGAAGAAGAGTGAAGGACCGATGGTGAAACCGTGAAGAATGATAGGTGAATTTGGAGTCTGCCCTATAGGGTTTTGATCAGAGGGCACTTACCCGGCCTGGTTGTGATATTGTGAATCACTCTTTTGGTATCCCTTGGGTAGGAATTAGATTGACCGCTTGACAGTCAGAAATAGAATTGAAAACGTGTATAAAAATATTTGGGTTGAGCTGTATATTTAACCTCAAATTTTAGGATGCATGCAACTAAAAAAAATAAAAATTGGGGCTTGGGGGCTCAAGACGGCGGATTTTTGTCTTTCAAGAATTTAATTCTAAGTTCGTGGTGCTTATTGATATTTGATAGTGATCATATGTGGAAGTTGATGAAATTAAGTCATTTATTTCACCAATTTATATATTTAGCGGAGTACTATTTATTATTTGGAAAAAGTATTTAATTTTTTTTTTTTTTGGGATAATAATTTTTTTTTGGGCTTGGTCTACCGGGGAAACCACCTGTTCTCGCTCATTTTCTCATATCACTTGAGTATTTTTGGAGTGGGTTGTGGTTCGACCTCTAGCATAACCTAGGGGAAGACGAGGAAGGGATAGCCTACCCAGGGCTGGCTGTCCCGAAGACCTTTGGGATGCCATGGAGCTCGGGTTTACAATCTATATGTTCTAACACAGTAGCAAGTGTCTCTCTTGTCCAGTAGGCCTACTAGAACTATCTACTTCATAGAACCACTCCTGATAGATACATGTCTATGTGGGGATTCTGAGGGGACGTGACTTACGAGGATATTTCTGATTCGATCTTTCGAGTTGATAAGACTGGGGGTTATCAAAGGATAACTGTTGCATATAGCTTCGCTGACACCAACATTTTAGCATGCCATACTTGAAGAACAATGGCTCCATACCGGAGATGAGCCTTTCCTGCACAGAACAAAAGAACATCCTCTAAAGCAGTAACTGCTCATAAAGTATAGGATCAGTTACTTTACTGTTAGCTACTTTAGTATAATTAAACATTGATGTGAAATAATAGGATTATTTAGGTTCTTACGTATTATATATAGTATATATATTATATGCCCCTTCATTCAGTTCGTATAGTAGGCCATCATTGTAACTTAGCTTAGATGTGAGCCTTCATCTTGCATAACTATGAAAGTGCATAGCCATTATGAAATCTTGATTCAAAAGAAATGAAATGAGTATATTGGTAATTATTCATTGATTTTTAATAATCAAGATTAGCAGACAATCAAAGAGCGAGGACGGATTATATGGAGTGTAGCTAAAAAGCAAGTTAACACCATATGAACGTAACTAACAGGAAGTCTTGATCAAGTCTTCTCTGTTTTCTATATTTTTCTCCGTTTTAAATAATATTACGCCATGTTTTTTTTTTTCCTTCAAGATGGTCGTATTCTAAATTTTTCAAAATTTTAATTAATATGGCTTTATGAAAGATTAAATATTGATTTCACGAGATGTCTTGATTTTTTTAATGAAAAATGATAGAATTATTTTCTTAACCTTAATCTGATTTGTCCATGAATATACACAATTAAGTGAATCTGTTTGGGTACATTGGGATTTTCGATGATATTGATCTGGAATATTCCTTTTAAAATATTTTACATAGTACGTAGATATTTCATTGGATGAGTTTATGTTTTTAAAATGATTAATTGATACCTTATCAAATTTGGGTTGCAATCAACCACCCTAGGCTATCCAAGCTCGATCCAATTCATAGGAAGATTACCCATAAATCACGGATGTCACAATCATTCAACTCATCTAAAACAAATCTATTGTTTTCAACTACTTTATATTTCTATTAAAATAAATCAAATACACATAATATAGTTTTTATAAGTTATTTATACTATATTATAATGTTTGAACTTTAAACCCCTTAGAATAATCAACTTGGTATGACAGATATAAAATTTCAAAAATACACTCAATATGTTTTATTAATACTTTAATATTCATAAGTGAAAGAGATAGTATTGTCAAATCGATTACTCATTAACTTCAAATACCAGTTTTATGTGCAGCAGTTTTCTCCTCTCCCCTCCCCACCCCACCACCCACGAAGAAAACTTCCCATTCCAGCCTCACTCCTCTCCACATTCTATGCTCTCATTAAAAAAAAAACAACCACCTCTTTGTTATAAATAATAACCATCAATGGATCGATTGTGTGGTTCTGAGAAAATATGTCAATGAGATATGGTTCTTTATACAAAATACTCATCTACAATGCATATTATGTGCACTATATTATACACACAACTCTTATGCGTCGGCGGCTAGTGTTTATACTTTTTGAATTATATTGAAAAGTAACTCGTCGGTTTTACCAATTTATGATTTGGCTTGTTGATTTTCACTAGTTATTTACCCTTGCTTTGTTTTGATACCTTGTGGTTTGTGCTCATAGCAATACCGTGGGTTATCTGCTTCTTGGGTTATTACAACAGCTGCTCAAACCAATTTTCAAAACCAAAATCACTCAAATAAGAGACATAGTAAGGATCAAAGTCCTCTTTAAGTAAGCTCGCGTGTTCGAAGCTCATCAATGAGAAAACACATTTGATCGGAGAGCTTCCCCGCTAATGTATAAGTCTCGTTTTGGTTCTATATGTCAACTGTCAAGGGGTGGAAGCATGGTTCGTTGACATAATTGTAGATGTTGTTGTTTCAGATCAATTGATATTTCGTGGAACAATCATGATTATTCTCGCGGAGTTTCTTTAAATTAAAAATAAAATAATAGATAATGTAGACAAATTATTCATGAAAAAAATTAAAAATCGCAATCACTGTTCTAGGTTGCGAAATCATCGTTCCATTCCGCGATGATCACAGTTATAGTTACACATCCGTTTTAGCATTGAACTTTACCGCGATAGCTAACCGTTTTTTTCAAACCATGGGTGGAAGCTAAATATTTTGTGTATGCAAGTTTCTTCTTCTCCTTCTATTTTTTTTTTTTTTTTTTTTGCTTTGAGCTTTAGGGAAGGGGGAATATGGGAAAACACATGCAAGTTTTTTCTTGGATACAAAACATGGATAGAGAGCTGAAGCCAATGCTTCTTCATTTGTGGAGGGATTGTGCCACTCTAACCTAATGGGTGGTGGTGTTTTACATTAATTTTTTATTAAATAAAAAAAATTATTATTGAGTAATAATCGTAGTAATTATGTTATTGCATACAAATATAAAAAATGGGCACCCCGACCAATCTGACCCTGTAGTTCTTATATTAATATTAAAAAAGGCTATCATGAAATACTTGTATGCATTCAGTGTGTGCCTCATTTATACACCAGGTCAATATTAAAATATACACTCTTTTCAATAAAATAAAAATAAGCTAACATACCAACTATTTTAAATTAATAATATTGAGTTGGTTCATAGATGAGTTCACATCGAATCCATACAAATGTATTCAACAATGAAGGGTGACAACAATTGGCCGTAACTATAAAATTAAATTAGATGAAAATGATGAAACCAATAATGTTTATAAAAAAATAATTATTAAATTATTAAATGGTATAACACAGTAACTATAGTAAGATAAAAATAATTCTGATAAAACGATCCCTATAGTAATACAAATATATAAATTGATTGATATGAAAAAAGAATGCCATCTATAAATATGAATTGCAAAAAATATTTCAGTTGAGAAAAATAATAAATATTAACTAACTAATAAAAAGAAATATTAGACCATCATTTCTTTTATTTTGAGCTAAAATAAAATAAAATAAAATCACAGATTTATTTATTTAATTATGAGGAAATTGCGGGAAGGTACCACTTTCGAAACAACTTTTGAACTAAATATGCAAAAAAACAACGGTGCATATAAATTCTCTTTTGAAGAAACTTAATTCATCTAGGTCCAAGTTTTAAACTTAAGGATATTGACATTTTTTTGAGAAAAATGCCCCTAAAATCAAAATTGTTACTTAAAACACATTTCAAATTTCAAAATTCTCTTGCCATCAACATATGTTCTTCACCACATTCTTCAGCTCCTCCCTCCCACCACCATCAGTACTGCCACTACATAAGCTCCCACCACCGTCGTCGCCGCCACGCTCTTGTTCCGCGCATCTTCTTCACCGGTGCATCACGATTTGCAAGAATTCCTGGAACTGTAAATTCAGAAATTCTAAATTTTGGAATTCTTCAATATCCTACCAGATCGTGTGAACTTACAATGGATTGTTTCTATGATTGGATTAATTATAGTGTGCTGTACGTTCACATAAAACTGTAATACACAATTTGATTTCCGTTCCTTTCCTAATTGCTCGGTTTTCTATTTATTTTTTGTAATACGATCTGTATATATGTAGGGATTAAGAAGAAAATGATTTGAAGATGTCATTGAGATTGAGCGTGCATCTTGTTGGGTGGATGTGGAGAGTTCTGAATATTTTCAAAAAAGAACACGTGTTTTCAAAGATGCACCAATTGACATCGGGTACACTAAGCACATTGTGTGCACTAATCACATTGGGTGCACTAAATTCATATTGGCATGGGGTGCACACTAATCAAGAAATATATTTTTTTGGAACTACTGAATGTACACTATATTCGTACTTCATTCGCACTTATATAATCATCATTGAAGCGGTCAAGTTCGGTGATATAATCTGGTGTCAAATTATCATTTCTAAATTTATTCAAGAACAAGTTACAGATTATCAAATTAGTTTAATTTTAAAAGTTTGGTTCGAATTCAATCGTGCATCATGGGTAAAATTCGTGCATTGGAGATGCGTTAAAATTGGTCATCGGTGCACTAAAATTGGATATTGATGCACTAAAATTGGATATTGGTGCACTAAAATTATTGGATGCATACAATGTTACATTTGGTACACTAAAATTGAACATTGGTGCATGATTTATTTTGGCATGTGAGTGCATGATTTTTTTGCCTGATGGTGCACGATTTCTTTTGCCTGGTGATGCACTATCTATTTTGGCCTGTGGGTACACAATTTTTTTGCCTTGTGGTGCACGATTTATTTTGTCTGTTGGTGCACGCTTTTATTTTGGCCTCTGGGTGCACGATTTTTTTTGCCTGGTAGTGTACGATTGTTTTTGCTTGGTGGTGCACGATTCTTTTTGCCTGGTGGTGCATATATATTTTTTGGCCTATGAGTGCACGATTTATTTTGGCATGTGGGTGCAAGATTTATTTGGCCTGTGGGTGAACGATTTTTTTGGATGTGTGGGTACACGACGATTTTTTTTGGCCTGTAGTGCACGTGCTATAGTGATCAGCGCTACAATAATATTGATGCATGCGCTACAATGTCGTGCTACAGTAATCGCTCGGGGGTTATTATTATTATTTCAAGAGGAAATAAACTTAATTAAATAACTATTTTGTTAGTGGATTAAATTGAATCGTTGTCCACTTCTCGCAATAGCCCTTCAATTTATTTACCCTAGAAGGAAGCCACATATAAGAGCCCATTACGCGCCACAATTCTTCCTCCTCCTCCTCGCCTCTCCTCTCCTCAATCGCATCTTTGTTCAGGTTTCATCAGTTTCAGAATGAGGAAGATTTCGGGAACTGTTGTGTGGACGAAGCCCATGTCCCTCTCTCGAGCAGCAAAGCTACTGTCTCGATTCGCCGCCGTGGATAATGGGTCTTCCGCCGCCGTATCCGTGTATCTGCAGCGAGCCTCCGAAGCCTTCAACCACCTAGTGCAATTTCACAGCAAGCGCATTAAGATGGACCATCTTGAAGAGAATATCGACAGCTCACGTGGAGGGATTCCGTCCGTTGATTCAGAAACTGGAGATAAGCCAAGGATCGTTAATAATGGAGACGAAGTTGTACAAATAGGTGAGCTGGAGAAAGAGCAGTGGAAGGAGAAGAAAAATAAGAAAAGGAGGAATACAGAGGCTGATTCGAACAGAAAAAAGAGGAGAATCGAAGGTGCTGAATTGTAGGAAATTGTTGGTATCTTCTGTTGATTAATATTCTTATTGTTACTCTTGTTGTGCTAATTATACGTTATAATGTTTTGCTAGCTAGATTCCTAGATATGATGGCTAGTGTATATCTCTTCAATGGAGGAGAAGTATCAATATATGTAATCTTTACGTTCCTCAAGTATGGATTTTGATCAAAGCTTGAGCCTCAATGACTGCATCTACTTAAATTTTAGCACATTGTGCTGCAATCAGTGGCACATAAAGTTTCTATTTTGACAGTAAAACGTGCTTTGGAAAAGATTTTAGTTGTAGCCTTTCTTATGATAGCAAATGTGATTATACGTGATTGTATGTTGTTGCTTGTACCCTTTTGATTCCAATTCGTTTGTTCAAGTAGTTAGAGTGTGATGTTTGGACTTCCCCTTTGGCAAGAATTATAGCGCAATGTTTCTTTCGTTTGTCATAGTAACCTGATGCAATGAGATTTATTTGTTTTTTCTTGAAAGAAGTGGTGGTGTGTGCTGGAAGCGATTCTGCTCTGTCGCGTTGTTTTTAAGCTTTTCTGGAAAGATGACAATCATCTTTGTTTTTAATAAACTCCCTGATTCCTGGTGCCAATTGGGTAAAGATTAATCCGAGATTAAGCTGTAGGAGCAATTGTAGTGAAGCTTTCCAAACGTGTGCCTCCTCTCCATATGATTTGAAGACTTTAAAAACCATACCCACTGTGATTAAACTAGTACCAGAGTGTGTTCTTATTCTTATCTGCAAAAGGAAACTTGGGCTCGCGAACAAACAAGGACGTTTCTGGACTACAATTCGAATGGTAAAGACATTTGATTCTCAAGCTGGGCAATTCCTGTTTCACTTGCCGTTACCAGGAACATCCATTTAAGTTTCTTTTCCCACTTATTGATAATTTTAAAACTCTGCAGATGATCCTGGTTGACTTGGGTTCCTGTCAAGGGCATTGTGCCATTGGTTTGCAGGTGATGCTCAAAAATTTGACTTTGTCCCACATGATAGTATGCAAGTTTAGATAACAATTGCCATGCGTTGTGTGTGCATATACCCCTCAGCTTATGTTGGGAAAGGTATGTGAGGAAGGGGGCGACACGAGGTGTATGCGCAGGCAGATGTACTTTTAGCATGATGGTTTTGAGCTCAACTTACATACAAAGGCTCGATGGTCCCTAAGATCAGCTCAACATGAACAAAAATATATGGAGAAAGTTCATTTTATTTTGATTTCTGGCACAATTATGAAAAGTTAGATTCGACCTACCGAATTTTAAGCTAGAGGTGCTAGGGAAATTTTATATGACCAGTCAGTGCCGACTTTTGATGTTGAGGTAATTCAACGTAACATGGTTTCACATTGGAAAAAGGGAGAACCACACACATCTATTTTATCTGTCCAAGAAATTTGGTTGAACAACATTGCGTGAACTTCGTAACCATTCCCCTTTCTTGCAACATTCCCATCTCCATTGTGCTATGAACTGTTGTGTTGAACTAATATTTGTGCAATTACAATCATCTCTATCAATTATTGTTAGCTTATTCCTATGAAGTAACAGTTATTTGTAAGCCTATTCTAAGGCATCCGTGGAGGAACGAGGTTATGAGTTGTGTTGTGGAATATTTGAACACTGTATTTGTACAGTAAAATTTCTTACAAACATTTGGCACCCCCATCACTTATCACTGGCTAAATGCTAAATTGTGTTAATCGATGAAACTAGAGTATGTGTAAATGCTAAATTGGAGAGTGTTCTAGATTAAGTAGGTTTAAAACAAAATATATGAAAGTACAAATTTAGTGGTCGTATATCTAGGGGATCCTGTTGTTGTAACGCTCGTTGGCCAAAAGGTATTGATGGATATCAAATTTCGATACCTATGTTCTGTTATCCAAAAGGATGGGGCTTAAAACCATGGAATATAAGTGGGTTGGTTGAAATGAAGAACTCTTCTACGTGATCATAATATCCAGCTGAGATTGAATGAGAAGTTTTATAGAACTATCATCAGACTGCAATCTATGTGACGGAATGCTGAGTAACTAATAGAAATCACGTCCACAAGATGAGTGTGATATAGATGTGTATGCTCCGTTAGATGTGTGGTAAGACCAGAAGAGATAAAATAAGGAATGAAATTATTCGGACTGAAGTATGTATGACTTGTATATAAGAGAAGATGTAAGAAAGTCAGTTACACTTGTTTGGCCACTTACTACGTATGTCCAACAATGCACATGTGCGTTGAGTAGAGTCCATGTATTTCGGCCCTTTCACGAGAGCAATATGACGATCGAAAAAAACATGGCTCGAAATTATATACAAAGATTTGGAATCCAAATGGATCGACGATGATACTCTGACCGAAGGAAGCTCTTGGAGAAAACTGACGTATGTGCATGACCTGAGTACTCTAATGGTTCATATAGTCTATCCAAATCGATTGGGATTAAAAGCTTAGTACTTTTTATTGTTGATTAAACCAAATATGAGGAATCGGAATGAAAGGAAGCTTATAAATAAAAAAATTCATGATTTTTTTTATTTTTTTATGTGGTGTGGAATCATAAATATCTTCATCCGATAAAGATAAGGATGAACCAAATGACAACATATCTTAAAGATTTATGAAGATTGAAGAGCATTATCTTGTATTTAAATTGTATTCTATCCTCCATATACGTAGGAGTTTGTTATCTACCTGAACTATATATCATAGTCTTGTACATGTATTCATCAATTCAGAAAAGCTCAGTAAAATATCTGCAGACTAACGTCAATTTTTTGGGCATATGCCCGACTCAGAAACCGAGTATGTCCAAAGTGGACGTGGGACTTTTGCTAGTTCGACTAGGCCGTAAGTCTCATATTTTATATTTTTCACTAAAAATATACTGTAAAAGTTCCTTCCATCATGTATACAAGTCGTGAACACCTTGAAAATGGTTTCCATTTCCATTTTTCCTAAGTAACTATACCTTAATTCACATATTTTGATAATAGTTTAAGACTTTTGTTCATCAATTTAATGTGTGTGTATATATTTATGTATCCACAACATAAAAGAAAAGCAGAACATCAGTATGGATATGGAAATGAGAAGAATAACCAGAGAATTCAAGTGGAATTTATATTATTATTATTATTAAAAGGAAGAAAACAAGTGAAGCAAGCCAACTAGCCAAGCAATGTAAGGACAGAGAGGGAAGTCGGAGTAGGCTGTCTTGGCTTTTCCTGTTGGGCTGTGATCTGGCAAACACACTCCTGCCAGCCTAGCATTTCCCATATTATCATTCACTTCATGCATATCAATTATTTTTTTCCTTTTTTAAGAAAAAAATTAATTATAATTTGTCTCATTCTCTATTTTAGGTGAAATCGGTTTGATAAAAATATTTTATCCAATGATTTGATGTACTCTTAAGTGCAATATATCTAATAGAGCAGCATCAAACCCACAATATTTTATGTTTTTAATCAACCAAAGCTATTATCATATTTATATTATTTATTAAATATTAAAATATTGATAGTTATCAATATTTTTTCTCTCTAAAACCACCCATCAAATAAGAAAAAATCATAACACCTCAGAAAAAAAAACACACAAAATAAACATTATGAACTTTATTAGAAAATTTATAACACAAAATACTAGACTCAAATAAGAAACCCATCACTTTTAAAAAACGGAAAACAAAAATACTACATGAACGAAATAAACTTGATTAAAAGGTTATAAGCACAAAAAAAATATTTAAGCAAATAAAATATTAATTATTGAATCACTATATAGTTATTTATATAAATATTAACTGCATACAAAAATTATAGTGAATACATAATAAGTACTCCCGAAATATTAGTAATATAGAACCTCGGTGATTTAATATTCGATTATGAATAATATCGCTTAAATAATATTTTCAGTCGATCTCGAGTTGGGGACAACGTACTATATTAATAATTTGCTAAATTTATAAGATAATGCATATATACGAGAATTCATATAGATCACATTCAATATATAAATTAATAACTTCCTAATAAATAATACATTTATAATTAATCTATAATTTTTTTATTAATATAATGTACATAAAATGGATTAACATATATAGTACATTGAGCAATACATATAATATACTAAGCAATGAAGTACATTGAACAATGAAATATATTAAACAAAATGATACTTTGAATAATAATACATAACAAATTGAATAATGTAGTCATTAATAAAATAAGTAATACTTTGACAAATTAATAACTTGGTGTATTAAATAATCTATATCTTAATAATGATTAATTTATCGATTATTTAATATTCGCTATTAATTTTTTTATGACTCGGTATCTGGCACGAAAATCGATTAATCCGGGAGACCAATCCCACCGTCCACTAGCAGAGGTCCCAACTGAAGTCGGGGCTTTATGCCAGCGTATGGACTGGCCCAAAAGGAATTGATAGTATCATGGAGATTTCGAACATGTGACCTAGAGAGGAGCAATACTCTTAAGTTCTAGATATCTACCACCAGGCCAACCCTGAAGGTTATATTCACTATTAATTTAATAGGATCACAAGACTATTAATTCAATTTACGTAGATTTAACCTTATGGATTGTGGACTGTTCGAATAAAACGAAAGAAAAGGAGAAAAAAAAAGTGTATAGGTTGTTTAAATTGCCGATTGTATCTTTTAGATTATCCTTAATTGAATATTAATTTGTTGAAGGTGAATTTTGTTTATTAAAGTCACTTAATAAATTAGGATGGGTCAAGTGGAATATAGTATTCCATATGCAAAGAACAAAGAAAGAAAAAATAATGTGTGGCTCTAAAGGTGTACGAATTGGTGGAGTATGGTGAGCTTGGAACCGTAAGATTATGAGTTCAATTTTTATACTAATATTTATCAGTCTAAGCCTGCCGCACCGAATTTACCTAGTGTGATTTACTTGTTGATGTGGTTATGTGAAAGTTTACCTAATGTGCATTTTAATTACTCGTCGTTAAAAAAATTCGTGTTGTCGGCAAACAAACTATGGCCAACCGAAGAATTATCATGGAAGACTACGGGAGTAATTGATGACTTACCATTGATTGAATCCCACCTTCCATACGACTAAAACAAAATTCCATTTTTATTGTGTTATATATTGAAGTTATAGCTGTCTCTTTCTCATTATGTGCTGTCCGTTTCATTTACCAATATTTTCTTTTTATGTTTTTCCTCCTTATTTGCCACTTATCATCATTCAATCACATCCCGTTTCTTTTCTTCTTCTTCCTTCTTTCTTGCTTTTTTTTTCCTTCCAGTTTTAGCTTACTGGGCTGTCAAAGCTTTTTGGGAAGGTGGCTTCGAATGAGGGCTTGAAGAAGAGAGACATGAAGAGGCTAGTAAGTACGTTATGATTTGTATTTTTGCTTTCTCTAATTGATTAATGTGAGTTGTTTAAGTTTCTTGATTGTGGGTTTCTTTAAAAGATCCTTGGATCCGGTAATAGCGTTTTCCTTTGTGGGAATGTGGGAACCCTGCAAAAATTAAATCTCGTCAGTGAATTGTGTTGGATTAAGTTTTAAATTATTTAGAATTCTAGTTCCAAGACTATGAATCTTAACTTGAACTGCTGTTCTGCTGTTTTTGTTTATTTATTTATTTTATCGGATTGCTTTTGCTTACTTTTGTTTGGTGAAGTGTCAATTTGTTTGCTTTAGTTTAGATTTTACTTCGAATTGGGCTTGATCTTCACCATTCTGAGTATGGGTGCCGGTTGATCTGTCTACATTGTCTGTAATAGACTCTTAATTCTTGGATTCTAGATCTAAAGATGCTTTATTTGTAAGTAGCAGTGAAGGGACTAAATATTTTTAATGTTCTGTATGCTCTCTTAATCTGTAATGTGGATGATTGAGCTATTTCTGGGTTTTTTTGCCTTTTAGTTAGTATATGCAGTAAATATAATGGGGCCTTATGCTTGCAAATATCAAGCTTGTCTCGAATATGGCTTTAAGGTTTGATAAGCTGCCTGTTTCGTTGTTAATCCTTTCTTCTCAGGCAGTTTTGCTTCTGTTCCTGGTGTCGAGTTATACTGCAGAATACAATGGAGAATGCAATTCTTCTTGGCCATTGGTTCCCAGACCTCACAGTGTCTCTGTTTCCGAATTCGGAGCGGTGGGAGATGGGAAAACTGTAAACACGTTAGCATTTCAGAATGCTATTTTCTATCTGAGGTCCTTTGTTGACAAGGGTGGTGCACAGCTCTATGTTCCGCCTGGCCAGTGGGTAATCGGATGCATCAATCTCACCAGCCATCTTACTTTATTCCTTGAAAAAGATGCCGTTCTTCTTGCCTCTCAGGTGATCACCGTGAAACAAAAAATTTAATCTTGCTATCAAGACAGCAACTGAGTTACCTGGTAATTTGGGAATATGAGTTCTGTTGATCTTTTAACAAGTGTCTTTGCAGGATTATAGTCACTGGGATGTTGTTGGACCCTTACCTTCTTATGGTCGGGGCCTTGAGGTACCCGGTAACAGATACGGCAGCTTGATCATGGGATATAATTTAACTGATGTGGTTATAACGGGTAATGGAATTATGCCTGAAACTGATCCATTTGCTACTTTTTGTGTTTTCTCACCATTAGCAGTATTGGCATTCTTATGATATTTTCGTGCTTACCATCTAAACAGGCAATAATGGGACTATTGATGGCCAGGGCTGGGTTTGGTGGGAACAAGCGAATGCACATTCCTTAAATCACAGTCGACCACATTTAGTAGAATTGATTGGTTCTGAAAATGTTTTGATATCAAACTTAACCTTCTTAAATGCACCTGCTTGGAATATACATCCAGTTTATTGCAAGTGAGTGCCTGTTAAACACATGATATTCAGTATGTCGTGTTTGGAATGCTATATTTGATCACAATGCATATTTTTTGTTTCTTTTTGTTCTGTAATGCAGATACTTGCTAGTTCAGAACATTACAGTATATTCTCCGCCTGAGTCTCCACACACCAGTGGGATAGTTCCAGGTCTGTTGGATAGTTCATGGCTTGTCCCTCATGGCATGTATTTCGATTTTTTAAATGATCCTTCTTGATCTTAATTTATCTGAATCTCACCTTTCATTCTTGACTATTTTCTAATGTTCACGTATCACGACTACAAGAAGGTATTCGATGTTTTAAAAGTGTTGGCTAGTCAAAGTGGCTTTATTGTTGTGCTCGGAATCTTAAATAAAATTTGTTAAATTCAGATTCTTCTGAGCATGTGTGCATTGAGAATAGCAACATTACCATGGGATATGATGCAATTGCGCTTAAGAGTGGTTGGGATGAATATGGAATATCATACGGGAAACCAACCAGCAATGTCCATATTCGAGGGGTTCGCCTAAAGTCTTCTTCAGGATCGGGAATTGCATTTGGCAGTGAAATGTCTGGCGGCATTTCAAATGTAATGGTGGAGCACCTTCACGTGCAGGACTCATCTACTGGAGTTCAGCTAAAGACAGCAAGAGGAAGAGGCGGTTATATCAAAGGCATATATGTATCAGATGCTTACATCTTAAATGCACATGAAGGAATCAAAGCAACAGGTCAGTATGATTCACATCCAGATGATAAATTCGACCCCGCTGCATTGCCGGTGGTTAGTGAAATTACCTTCAAGAACATTGTTGGTGTGAATATTACTACAGCCGGTAAATTCTTGGGAATATATGAGTCTCCCTTCACTTCTATATGTTTATCGAACGTATCATTCTCTGTCGCTTCCGATTCATCCACATCGTGGGTATGCTCCAATGTCGAAGGATCATCTACCAACGTGTCACCCAAACCTTGCCCGGAACTCCGAAGCCCAACTTCCAATTCATCCACCAACTGTTTCTTCTCCCTCTCGTATCCGAATAGTCAAGTGGCAGTCTTATGATACGCCAGGGCTGAACCTCTCTGTCATTCATTCATTGATCTGTACAATAAGATACAGCGCTTCCTCCACCAATTTAATATACCAAACCAGGCAAAAGCCGAAATGCTGGCCAAGAAAAAGAGAACTCTTCCGGGTATGTGTACAGTGTCAATTTCTAGACTTCTGTGTAGAAAAGTTTTGGTAGAACTCAGATACTTGTTTGCGTGGAGCATCATTCATTTCATTTCCATTAATCAGGTTGTTTACAATGTAAATTCTTGACCTGGAGATTGATTGGTTCTAAACTGTGATGAAAAGGTGTGATTGGGTTTATGCATAGCTGGCGACCGAAGTTTGCAATAAATGGTATTTTTTCATTTTTGATTTCTTTCGGAGTTACAATAATCCTTATATAATAATTATTATATATACATCAAGACACTGGTTTGATACAATTGATGTGATGGGATATGTGAATGGTGAATAGTTAAAGACTATGGCTCATCCTATCATTATATTATAAACATACTAAACGGTGCCATCGATTGGATGAATCTCCACATTGTGTCCAATGCAATTATCTAATTCAGATTCTAATTATAAATTATGAACATTATATCATGCACTGTATCAATTTGAAGAAACCAACAAGCATGAGCACTAAATTGTGTTCCAAAGCACATAGCTGATATCTTCTAAATCTTGCAAAGCTTGCATGATTCTATCACACATTCTCTATGCTTTATTATATGTTTAAATTCACCAACTTTTCCATATGGGGAATCCACTGTTAGAACTGGATCCTTACGTCATGTGGCGAGTGGAATTGGGAAAATATTGTATCAGAAAATAACTTGGATAGACTATCAAGTAAAGTTGAGGCAAGTGTTATACTAGTTCTTTAAGACAAATATGTCTCATACCGTTCATGGTTTTTACGGGAAGACAATTGTTTCGAGCGGAAGGCGCACAAAAATTAGGACGGGTGCAAAATAATTTAAAATAAAAAATGTAGGGAAAAAAATTTTAGATACCCTTGAGTATTTATATTGACCTTTTTTTTCCTTTTCCAAATTTGGTTTTGGGTTTATGTAATTTTAGATTGAAATTTTCTTCGGGTGAGAAATTAATTTGAAATTTTAATATGTTTTAATGGTATTTGGTGGGTGTTTCTTGATCAAGTAACCTGCATTCCGGTCATTTTCAGGTGCACATAACCTGAAATCCACAAATAAATGAGAAGGTGCATGAGAGTTATCCGGCCAAACCCCTCGTAAGCTAAATCGAAGGCTGTAAAAGTAACAAAAAATTAAGAATGTATGTGGAAGACTTAATGATTCAAATAACATGTTGAACATAGATTTCTACCTCAACTGGACTGATGTGATATATAAAAATTATTAGGATTACCGCCCCGAAGGAGGTGTCCTAGTTGTTGGCCTGATTTACAGGCAACTATGTCAGACCCAGTGCACAATCCAAAGAATAGCAGCCGCAGGTTCCTTGTCATAAAAAAAAAAAAAAGAATTGGCATATCCAAAGATATGCTTTAGTGCCTGAAGGGCCCTTGCTACTTGATCTCTGATCATTGAGAGACCCACTTTTTTAGAATGTGATAGGATCGATTTTGGGGGTTGCTCGGTCCACCAAACTGAGTTCATCTAACTAGACTGCAATAACTCGTGTTTTTGAACTGCCGAGAAATTATTTATAGTTTGATTAAGAAATCAAGCGGAAGACACTTGAACTAACCTGAAATTGATTAAACAAGTTAAATCATTTAACAAATACTTAGTTGAAATTTAATGCGGAAAGTAAATATACACATATTTATTTCTGAAAGTTCGAATGTAGTATACCTTCTATCTCACATTCTTCCTTCTATCTCACATTCTTCCATAAGGTGGAAGGAAAAAGCATAAGATTTTGATCCTTTGTGCAAAACCCACTCCAGTCGAACATTTATGACTAGAACTCCTAGCAAAACATTCAATTAGTTGAGGTCATACTTACAGTAGAAAACTAAATCTCTTTCAGTGCAGACAACATGTCTCATAGTTATAATTCACTCTTTACAATTTAGTTCTCAGATGCAACGAATTGGTGAAATGGGTTGGCACAAATGATCCTGTACATGATCGGATATAACAAGGTAAGATGTGCTTCTTTTGGGTTACTCAGTCAACTCAGTTCATCTCATAATGAGTTATATTTCATTATGGATTCCATCCTTCGGTATTTGAAATCGGCTCGGTAAGCTTGGTTCAGCTTAGGATGAGTTATATTTTATTATCGTTTTCATCCGTCGGTATTTGAAGTTGGCTCAATATTCAGTCGGCTGAGTTCATCTCATGAAGAGTTATATTTCATTATGGATTTCATCCATCAGTATTTGCGGTCGGCTCAGTTCAACTCAGGATGAGTTATATTTCTTTATGGATGTTGATGTGATCCCGTATTTTCGCTATTCGGTAGAGTAAACGCAATAGAAAAAATAAATAGGACATCATGATTTTTTACGTGGAAAACCCCCCAAAACGAAGGGAAAAACCACGGGACCTAGTCCAATATAAAATTCCACTATAAACGATGATATTTTACAGTGTTTGTACAAGAAAATGTGTATATAATTCCAAGGAAATTCTCTTTCTCTCTAGAGCCGAGAGCTCTCCTTAAAAATGATATTCCATGGAGCCTTTATTCTTCAACCCCTCCCTTTAATACAATAATTTAGCCATCTAATTAGCCATTCATTGTGCCCACCTTTTTAGCCACTAATTATACCCACTAAAGCCCCTCACTCTCGGCCACAATCCCCCAAATCCCATAATTCTTGCCATTATTCCACTAACTACTCTCAAACCCCCACTAATTGCTTCACATATTTATGGCATGTTCTACTAATAGCATGTCCGGAAAATCCGGCTCGACTAGCCACTATGACCGGGTCTTATGACGATGTTTGATCACGTGGGACCGAACAGAGTATCGACTTCTTCGGGTATTTTCCTGTTCGGACATTTTCCTGTTCGGCAACCATTTTACCCGATGTGGTCTAATTCCCCTACCACATCACATCACCCCCCTCAAGTAAAGCAAGATGAGCGAAGTCGAGATCTTGGTTTATATATATCTGGTAAAATCACAGTTGTCGTTTTGATGTATTTTCGGAACTTGTGAATTTTGAGGGTTGAATCTATCCAATAAAACACACCCCGAGCAAATAAAGCTCAACTATTTTCGAGATATAATAGTTATCACGAGCAAATAAAGCTCGGGTTGAAACAAGAAATATCTTGAGCAACCAAAGACTGAGCACATAAAACTCGTACGATATAACCGAGCTCTAGAGATAATAGATAAGCATCCCGAGTAGATAAAATAAGTCAGAACTCCAGTATAAGAAATATTCAGAGCAAATAAAACTCGTCCTGGGTACAAAAAACAATACATTCGAGCTCATCGAATACCCCACTGAATAACCATCCAGAACTTCTGAAACACAAATAAAGAATCCCTCCCGATCACCGAACATCAAAAATATCCCGAGCTCGTCTGTAATAATAAATATCCTGAGCTAGTAGAGCTCGTCTGAATTCTAGAAGCATCCGAGCAAATAATACTCATCAAAAGCATCAATTTCCCAAAATAATGAAGTGTCAATAATATGCATCTATCCGAGCAAATAAAGCTCACCCAATCTCCAGAGCTAATAATTATCATGAGCGAATAAAGCTCGGCTGGAATAAGAAATATCCCGAAATAATGAAATATAACTGAGCTCGAGGAAAAGACATCCCGAGCAGATAAATATGACTGAGCTCCAAGGAAAACATCCCGAGCACCAATACTTAGTTCCGTTTTAGGTTCAAATACGGATCCAACATTTCGACCCTGCATTTAACCTGCCAACAACGGACAATATATAAAACAAGCTCGCAACCCCGAGCAACAATCACTTTAATAATTTTATGTTTAAACGTGGACCAAACATCCCGATCCCACGAGTAAACGATGGTAATTTTATGTTTAAACGTGGACCAAACATCCCGATCCCACGAGTAAACGATGGTAATTTTATGTTTAAACGTGGACCAAACATCCCGATCCCACGAGTAAACCGAACAAGCTCGCTACCCCGAGCAATAATCACACAGTCACGTTTTAGGTTCAAATACATACCAAACATCCCGATCATGTATTTAACCCGCCAACAACGGACAATAAATAAGATAAGCTCGCAACCCCGAGCATGAATCACTTAGTCACGTTTTAGGTTCAAATACATACCAAACATCCCGATCATGTATTTAACCCACCAACAACGGACAATAAATAAAATAAGCTCGCAACCCCGAGCAATAATCACACAGTCACGTTTTAGGTTCAAATACATACCAAACATCCCGATCATGTATTTAACCCGCCAACAACGGACAATAAATAAAATAAGCTCGCAACCCCGAGCATGTGAAAGGTGATAAACTTGAACCTATTTACTAAGTGTGTCTTTCTAGGTTATCCCGAGGGAGTTAAGGGATATAGATTGTGGCTAATAAGTGAATCGGGTTTGAAAAGTATTATAAGCACGGATGTAATTTTCAATGAGTCTGAAATGCCTTGCTTCCTTCCTTCAGTGCATGTTGATGAGTCTGAGTCCAGTGCTACTCCTAGCAAGGTGGAGCATTTGCCTGGTGTGCTTCCTGTTAATGGTAACAATGTACCTTTTGCTGAAAATCATGTGAACTTGCCTGTTAATGAACCTGAGATTCATGAAATGCCTGGAAATCATGACATTGTTGTTGAACATGAACATGTTGTGCATGATGAATTGGTTGCTGATGAACAATAAGATTTGCATGATTATCAATTTACTAGAGATAGGAAAACATAAGACAACCTGCTAAGCTAAGTGACTTTGACCTTGCTTATTATGTTTTCAATGTGTTTGAATCAAATGATAACTGTGAACCTAAAACCTACAATAAAGCTTTGAAATCAAAAAAATGCTAATGATTGGTTGTGTGCTATGAAAGAAGAAATGCATTCTTTGATTGTGAATCATACTTGGATTCTTGTTCCTAAACCTATTAATTGCTCTATTGTTGATTGCAAATGGTTGTTTAAGGTTAAGAATGAAAATGATTATGTTAGGTTAAAAGCTAGGCTTGTAGCTAAATGTTTTACTCAACAAGAAGGAGTAGACTTCACTGAAATTTTTGCTCCTGTTGTTAAGTTCACTACTGTGAGAATTATGCTTTCTCTTGTTGCTCAATTTGACTGGGAACTTATACAAATGGATGTAAAAACTGCCTTTTTGCATGGTGACCTTTATGAAAAGATTTATATGAAGCAACCTGAAGGTTTTATTGATTCTAAAAACCCTGAAAATGTGTGTTTGTTCAAGAAATCTTGTATGGTCTAAAGCAATCCCCTAGGCAATGGAATAAAATGTTTGATGAGTGCACGCTTTCCTTAAAATTTAAAAGAAGCTCTTATGATCATTGCTTGTATTTTAATGATAAAGTATATGTGTCTATATTCCTGTTGATTTATGTGGATGACATCTTAATTGCTAGTCCCTGTTTGAAATCAACTGAGCATGTTAAGAAATGTCTACGTGACAAATTTGACATGAAATTCTTAGGAGATGCTGGAAGAATATTGGATGTGGATATTGTGAGAGATAGGAAGATGTCAACTATCTACTTGAACCAAACTTCTTATGTTGAAAAGATTTTGAAGAAATTTTCTATGTTTGATGTTAGCCTGTTAATGCGCCATTAGCTGCTCACTTTGTGTTGAGTAAAGATCAATGTCCTAAATCTGAGTTTGACTTTGATTCTATGAAGAATGTGCCTTATTCAAATGCAATACGATCTGTTATGTGTTTGATGGTTAGTACTAGGCATGATATAGCTTATATTATTAGTTGCTTAAGTAGGTATATGTCTAACCCTGGCATGATGCATTGGAATGCTGTTAAATGGCTATTGAGATACTTGAAACACTATGTGCATTATGACTTGAGTTTTTCTAAGTGTTCTGAAGGTGTTAAACTAAAAGGTTATGTGGATTCTAAAAATGCTAATGATAGGGATAAAAGAAAATCTACTACATCATATTTGTTCACTTTGTGTGGTGCTTGCATTAGTTGGAAATCCCAGTTACAACATATAGTTGCGTTGTCTACAATTAAATCTGAGTATGTTGCTGTAACTGACGCTTAAAAGAAGTTATCTGGTTAAAATGATTGATTTCTGAAATTGGCTTGCTTGAAGGTGATGTAGTTGTGTTTTCTGATTCACAATCTGAAATACAATTGTGTAAGAATCCAGTCTTTCATTATAGAAGTAAGCATATTGATGTTAGGTTTCATTACATTAAAGATGTTGTTGCCAAATGCTTAGTTTATCTTGAGAAAACACCTTCTGAGTTTAATCCTGCTGACATGGGTACTAAGTGTTTGCCCTTAATAAGCTTCAATCATGTTTAAAAAATTTAAAATTTGATACTGGTGATTGATGCATGTTTAGTCCTTTGGTTAGTGTTTTATAACCTGATGTGTGCTCGTTACAAAACTGTTAACCTGATTACTTTCCAACTTTAACTTGCTGTGTGCTTGTTATTATTTTTTCCTTGTCTTTTATTTTGTGTTTTGACAGAAACTTGGTCCACACAATTACTTTGTGTATTGTGGGGACTATAAGACGATAATGATGTCTGCATGTGTGTTTTCCCTACTTCTGAAGAAAAATCGGTATTTGGGATTTGTTGGGTATTGTGGCCCAATTAATGGCCCTCTAACCTAAGCCCATTAACCCACAAATTAACCTACCCTAATCTGCCTAATTAAACCCCCCGTTAAGCTGACAAAAAAAAAGCGCCTCCTTCATTTTTTCTTTCAACCCTTAGTACGTTCGCCTCTCAGTCTCTCTCTCTTTTTCGTCTGAACTGTTTCTTGGTTATTCTGGTTGGGACTTTGTGTCATGTTCGTACTTAGTCCGAGTGCTATGTGTGCTTGGTGGTGGTTGCTGGCCGTGTGCTCCTTGCCGTGTGCTTGGTGCTTCGGTGGAGAAGAGTGGTGGTTCTGGCCATGTGTTTGGTTCTGGCGTGATGGTGCTGCTGGCCGTGTGCTATCCTTGCTGTGTGTTTGGTGCTACGGTGTGAGTAGCTTGACGCTCGGTGGTTCTGGCGTGAGGGTGCTGGCCGTGTGTGTCCTTGCCGTGTGCTTTGTGCTTCCGGGTAGAACCATGGGTGTTAGGTGTTGTCAACACATTCCGTTTACCTTTTGGATTATCGGTGACGTAGATTAAGGAAAACAGCAGATCTGAGCCGATATTATATTCTTTGGGAAATTACTGTAATATTTGCATATTGTGTATTTGTTTGTCTAATATTTACACGTATACATGACGATACCAATGCGAATACCCACATAACAAAAGATATATGTAATTATCCCAAAGTATAAACAAGTAAATCGATATAGTGACAAATAACGGCCAACAATTGTGTTTACCTGCCATGATTAGGGTGTGGATGAGGTCATCAATTTTCAACTTCAAAATGTATTAACAATAATATTCTTGATTAGATATTTGGGGCGGAGTGATAACAAATCCTATTTTGTATGAGTTTAATAATCATGAGTTGCGACCCATGAAAATTCCTCGTTCGCCCTCGTGTTATTTTATTTTATATTTTTGTTATTATTTAAAGTTACATAAAATAATTAGAAACTTAATTTATAAATAAATGTACTAAATTCGAAACATGTAAAAGATCTAATCTAATGAATAATATTTATTAATAAATTTTTTTAAAAATGCGTACAGATTTATAATTTATTTTAATAATCTAAAATATAAAATTATGTAATATTTATTTTGATAGTGAAAAATAAAATAGATATAAAAATAAATAAAAATGGTGAAATTTTGATGAAAATCTAAATAATAAATAAAAAATATTATTTAAATAATAAAAAATAACAAAGAAATAAAATAAGTGCTTCTATTTTCTATTCTACTTGTAATCACGTGTTTATTACGAAAAACAAATAACGATAATATAATAACCTAAAGAACATATTTTATTCTATAAATATAATCATAATCATAATCTCAATCTAAATTATTTAAATGAAGCATACTAATATTTCCCTAACTTTATCCGATTGTACTAAAAATTATTATAATTTATATTTTGCCCGGCAACCCTCGAAGCCCTAATCGCGTCGAAATTCATTCCCTCCATCTGCTTGGCTCTCGGCTGCCGGCTCCGTTGTCTACTACTGCCGGTAAATTCCCCATTGCAGCCGCCTGTTGATGATTTAGTTTCATACGTTCGTAGTTTGAGCTTGACCCTCTGGTTTTGCAAATTAGCGTTTGTAGATTTGTAAATAATATCTAGATGGAATTCGTTGTTCTTTAATTTTATTGACGAATCTTTTTTTCCTTCAATAGTGTTGAAGGATTTTTTGATTAAGTTGTTTCATTTATTTTAATTCAATTTCAAGATAATTTTCTCTACTTTTAAACTCTTTTATTTTCGTTCTTTTTTTTTCCCGATGTTACCTGAACCCTTTTGTGTTCGTGTGCTGTAATAATTTCTATATATGTCAATCGTTTGATTTGTGAACTGATTGCTTACAATTCAATAGGAAGAATGAGTCGCTCAAGTAGAAGTGACCGAACCCTCTATGTAGGTAACCTTCCTGGTGACATTCGCGAGCGGGAAGTGGAAGATTTATTTTACAAGGTAGTAAAAACATTTTATTGAAGCCTATTGGCTCCTTAAAAATTTATATTTTGAATGAATCACCTGTCTTTATTTATTGTAAATTATTTTCCAACCATAACCTACTTCATCATGACCGTGCAAAAAATCTGTACATGTGCTGTGGGTTTTGCTTGCATATTCAGTAATTACAGGAAAACCTCTTACCTCCCTTTGTATGTTCTTTTTGATTGTATGTCCATTTGAGATAAATGTAATTGTTTCTTTTGATAAACATTAGTCACTTTTCAAATACTCTCCTAGATATTGCATGATCGCATCCACAATGTGTAAGCTGGTGAGAATCTTGTATGTTCTTTTCTGATGAGTGGCACTAACATAGTTGATAATCATACAGAAACTAATATCTGAGAAAATAAAATGTTTTGTCAATTAATACATTTGGAGAATACAGAGATGCTGGTAAGAGCTGAAGAAACTTAATAGATATGTTCAAAAAGTTGGATGTATTGTAGTGGGATTTTGTGGAGCCTGAATTTTTCCGGAAAAAAACATGATCTCATCGAATTTCTGTATCCTGAAGTTGTCCGATGTACTTGGATTCGCATTCATGTAACCCAGCTAACTCGAGAAAATTGTAGCTTCTGTTAGTCATCTACAGCTAGCCGACTCCTGCATTTGCAGAATTACTTGTTGAATATTCTTGTAACTGGAGTTACTTTAAACTTTAAGCTTCTGCTACCCCTTTCTTCATCCTACATGGTAAAGCACCCACTGGGAGAGAAGGACTTACAATTATCCAAAGTTGCAATATTCATAGTTTTTTTTCCTGATGATATGAGTTGCTTACATTTTATAAGGTCTGTTTCTATGATACCTCAGTGAAACATTAAACTTTTTAAACTTACCATTTGCTTAACCTCTTATGATTGGGATAATTATCGCAGTACGGACCTATTGTGCATATTGAATTGAAGGTTCCTCCAAGGCCTCCTGGCTATGCCTTTGTTGAGGTAAGAGCGCGGTTGCTTCTGGTGCCATTTCTTCAGTGCCTAGACTTTTTTAACCTACACCATGTGTTGACAGTTCGAAGAGGTTCGTGATGCTGAAGATGCCATTCGAGGACGTGATGGCTATGATTTCGATGGGCATCGTCTACGGGTTGGTTGCGTTAGGACTTACTTATTTTGATTTTCATTTATTCTCTTAGGTTACCTCTGGTTTATATTTACACAGGTTGAACTTGCGCATGGTGGCCGTGGCAACTCATCAGCAGATCGTCATGGTAGCCATAGCAATAGTAGGGGTCCTCGTGGTGGAGTTTCCAGGCGTTCCGAGTACAGAGGTAGGTGCATTATCCTCTTGTGAGTGTTTCAGAATGTCATGTTTTTTCTGATATTGTCTCGCTTTCTTATACAGTTATGATAACTGGACTGCCCCATTCTGCATCATGGCAAGACCTCAAAGTAAAAGTTACTATACATGTTCTTTACCGTGTTCAGCTACATTATTTTTATAATTCTGATTTGTCGAATCTTGGTGGTCTTGTGCATTTGATATTTAGGATCACATGCGTCGAGCTGGTGATGTTTGCTTTTCCCAAGTTTTCAATGAGGGAAGCGGTAATATGATTAATCCTACGTAATCATCTTATAATTTGGAGTATCATTAACTTTGGTGTTCGGAAGTATGAGTAAGTAATTTCTTATTGTTGCTTGCCCTGTGGTGCTGGGACAGTTTGGTTGAGACATGGGCATGGAGATGGTGAGGAAGTTTCATCCTTGATACAGATGACAATCAGGGGCTTTATAAAATTAAGAGAGGGTTCTCTTGTTTGATTGCAAAAAAATGTTAACCTTTGAACTTCCTGAAAATAAGTTATTTGTTGAGGTTTCTCGTTTGTATTCAGGACCTTTCAGATAGCCTGAAAACATATGTGGCTTCTGGATTGACTCCTACAGTTGGCTGCTAAAGTGTTTTTGGTGTCTCTCGGACATTTATGAGGCTGCAACTTTAATGGGCATAAAAAAATTTTGCTCTGTGGGGAACATCTTATCTGTTTAAGGCGATTATACCAGGCATTGCATGTGTTTTGCTGCGAGCAATTGTTTCCCACTTTTTCTAACAATGTCTGCGAGTTCCTTCAAGCTGGAATTGTTTTTGTGGTGGAATATTCTTAAGCATTGCCGACTTTTTGTCCCACAGGCAAAACGGGGATAGCAGACTATACAAAATATGATGACATGAAATATGCTGTAAGATAAAATTTTCTGTTATTTTTGCTGTTGAATCTGCAGAATCCATTTGTAAAGTGCTGTCACATATTTTTTTTTGCTTATGCAGGTCAAGAAACTTGATGACTCTGAATTTCGAAATGCCTTTTCTCGGGCTAGAATTCATGTATGATGATATATCATTGCGGTAGTGTTGTTTTCTTTTCATACTATGATTACAAGCACTCTCACAATATCTTTTATTCATGTCCGAAGGTTAAGGAATATGATTCAACCCGTTCCAGAAGCAGAAGCAGAAGCCGAAGCCGCAGCCCTTCTTACTCAAAAGGAAAGAGCAATGGTCGTGGCCGGAGCGCAAGTCTGAGCAATAGAAGGTCGAATTTTTGACCATGTGATTCTTGTTTGCTTCTTGGTCTGGTGGCTTTAACTTTTATCACATTTTTATCTTCTCGTTGATTCCCTTACAGCAAGTCACCAAAAAGAAAAGCATCACGTCGCACAAGGAGCCGTTCAAAGTCTCTCTCTTCTCGGTCTCGTTCTGGGTCGAAAGCACGCTCTGTGTCAAGGTATACCTTTTTGGTGATTATTTTTAGCGCTAGTAGCAGATATATTTTTAGAGAAGGCACACCTTTTCTTTGCTTTCAACTATATGTTTTGACTTTTTACATTCTATTGCTTTAGTTGTTTCATCTTTATGGTTTAAGTGAATAATCTTTTATGGGGCTTCATCTGGTTTGTTGTCAATTTTTCTGCATAGTCTGCTTCTTTAACTCTTGAGTCTTGACCAATGTACCGTGTGATGCATTTTGTATATGTTCATCCTTGTAAATCTCAAACCAAGGAAATTTTCTTTTATTGGAAGAGGCTGTTCTGGTATATGTTTGTAGTGACTTGGGTTGGTATTTGAGAGTTGGAATCTCTTATTATTGTTGGTCTGGTCAGGAATTTGCTGATGGTGAATAGACCAAAAATTAATTTAGTTGATGTGTATCTTAGTTTGATTCAAATTTTGTTCGTACATGTTTGGATCGGCTTCCTCTCATGTATTCATGCTTTCTCATTTCGGTTTACTTCAATGAGATATTCTTTTGAACTTAAGTTTTGACTGCTTCATTTGAAAGTAAGTTTTAGAATAAAGAAGTATTTCAATGTGGTGTAAACATAGTAAACAAATGCCAGAAGCCCAGGTTAGTGTTGAGGGTGTTTGTTATAAGGATTGGCAGTTGGGAAGTGTTACTGATTCCTGTTTTGGTGATGGGAAAAAGTATTGCAGTGAAACTTTCTTTAAAGATTATGACTACCCTCCCACCAGTCTCTTTTGGATCTTCCTGCACTTGGTTCAAGAGAGCTTTTACAAATTATACACTCTTGATGCTTCTTGGGAGCAGCCTCTTGAGGGTGGGGCACTGCATGTGATTTAGAAAGAGGTCAATTGATGCATTTTTAGGAGGCATCTGCAGTTCATATACAGAGAGTGCATGAATAACATGAAATCGTTGTTCTTATCAAACATGCCATGGTTTTTTAGTTGTCCGTATTTTTCAGTAATTTTTAAAGAACTGTCAGACTGGATAATGGCAGTAATATTCTTTTCTGGAACAAGTCAACTACTAGGTTCAAGCTGGATCCTAGGATTCAGTAACGTGGGAATGATTTAGAAAATGCCCATTCAAAATACCTGCCATCTAATTGACTGAACTACAAGTCGTTCAGGTTGTTTGTGGCACTTGCTGGACATGGTAAAGTGTCTTCTTTCAACCCCCACCCCACCCTGAAAAAGTATTATACGCCGTTCTCGATTTTTTATCTGAGAGTTGTGTTAGGAACTGTGTCCACTCTGGAACAATATGTTTCTAATTCTTTCTTTGTGAACATGGGATTACCTCTTTGTTTTTCTAGATATGGATATTTGCACTTTGTGGGGATTGCATATTAGGATCTGGTTGGGTGATATTGATTCAGTTGCTGCAATTCTTTTTTGTTTTTGTTTTTGTTTTTTGGAGGTATTCTGTTATAAAGATGGTAACTTAAGAACCTTCATGATGTCTCTTATCTAATGAGCATCACAAATGTCCATAGATTGGAAATAATGAAGACTATGGATTACAATTATGAAGCTGGGCAGTGAACTTTTTTGTTTTTTGTTTTTTGGAGGTATTCTGTTATATAGATGGTAACTTAAGAACCTTCATGATGACTCTTATCTAATGAGCATCACAAATGTCCATAGATTGGAAATAATGAAGACTTTGGATTACAATTATGAAGCTGGACAGTTAACTAATTGCCATTTTATTTAAGGAACCACTTTTATGCGGTGGAAATGTTAAACTGTCTCCAATGCTGCTAAGCTACCAAAGCATTCGGTCAGAGTGTTTTTCATTCCTTTGACATCTGTCCTATAGGTCTTTCAAAGAGCGTTTGTTGGCTCTGTGTCGAGGTTTCATTTCTTTTTCATTAGGTAGGTTGCTTGCATAGGTGGGTTTTGTTTCTTCGGTTCTTTCAAGTTTTTTCTCTTACTGTTTGCTAAAATATTTTTGAGTTTCCTCGTCTATATTTTTGGTCATGGCCGCTCTGACATGGAAGTGGCATCAAGGAACTTGGATCTTGTTATGTGGTTCATCAGGATTTTAAATTGGGTTTTCTGCAACTTTTGCAGATCTCCATCAAGATCCAGATCTCCAAAACCATCTGTAAGTCCTTGAGTCCGGTTAATTGTTTGTATATTTGTCTTCCTTTCTTATCTTTGCAGTTGGACTGTTATTAGCTTGAACTTTGGGCACTTGGTGCTTTTCTGCCACAGCGCCCTTTTATTTGCTTCTCCCTTTTTATATTTCTGACAAGTTTCAGCACCAGAAACATGTCAGTAAGAGTCCAAAAGGACGCAGTCCTAGCAGGAGCCCTAGCCGGAGTCGTAGCAGGAGTCTTTCTAGGTTCTCATATTCCCGTTATTCATACATAGCAGTAACATAGTAATTTTATCTTGATTGAATACGTTTCCTAATTTATTTCGACAGGTGAATTGGCTGATCTGATGAATGGCGCTGTTAGCAGATGAACTACACCTGTTATAATCTATAGACAATTTGTTGAACTTCTTGATGAAGTATGTCGGTGTTGAGACGTGTTTATCTATTTTGTTTCTTGTTTTGTAGTTCTAAACACTATGAAAAGCTCTGAAACTTGAAAACTGCTTTCCTTGACCATTATTGCGCTTCCTTCCTGAGATTGCGATTGTTCATGACGCTTGTGGTTTCAAACTCTTCCACACGCAGAGTGCTGCATATTTAACTTGGTACTTTTATGTTTTGTTCTTTAAAATCTTAGGAGTGGATGAATTCTTGGATGTGTCCTGTGGTAATCAGTTAGCTTCATTCGAGTTGGCCCTTGCATATTTGCCCTCATCATATTGGAGAAATTATTTGTTGCAGCCAATATTCACAGCTATGGTGACAAAAACTACATTTGATACCTGACATGAGGGTGTTGCTTGTCCTGGAGGCTTGAATTCATTTTTTGGTACAAATTGTGTGCAATGAGCAGTGACAAATATATGTTCATTGATGGAATGGCAAATAAAAATATTTTACATGCTAGTTTAATAAAAGTTTAGTATTTTATACTATCATTAAATGAAGGGATATTTAAATGATGGATTTGAGTGGGGGATTGAAATCTATACAGTTTCAAATCCTTCGATCCAAATACAATATATGGCAATTCGAAAAGCTGGAAGGGAGGGCAGATGATGATTCGAAGGGAGGATCTACAGGACAAAGGTAAAGAATTGGTCGACGGGCAGCATAAAATTGGCTGATGACAGCAGCTTCTAATACACCCAACACTTTTAATTTATACAATGATAATATATAAATCACATCCAATGCTATATGTTCTATACATGTGGTAGAGAAAAGACGACACCAAATAAGTTCTGAATTCTTTCATCCAACCAGCACTCAATGCTGAGAGGCAAGAATCTTGAATTATACAATGCGATAGTATCTTAATAATAATTGGTCTTTATTATTCACTGGAATAAAGAATTAGATTCAATGAGCCTATAAATATCGGAGACAAAAGGATCCGAAATAACACCTCGTCAACATACTAATTTAGTGGAGATCGCTGGCACCAAGCTAGCCACGCTGCTGGCCTTACTCATCACGCCTTCTTTATGGATATAGTCCAAAGAAGGTCGGCGTCAGATCGTACGGTTACTATATCCTCTTTGACAATGTTCGATGTACTAATGAGACCACCGAATCTCATTTCCGTTTCAGCTGAAACACAATGTGTTATAGGCAGATCAAGCTCAAAATTAAATATAACACAGCAACCGATTAGAGCTCAATGAATAGTTTTGACAGGGTAGTATTTATCAACACTTACTAAGATTCCACTGGAGCCCCGTGGTTGAGGTGCTTTTAGAGGGTGTACCAATAGGGACGAGGCCACAATGTGGGCCCTCAACACTAGATTGGATATGGATCTCATGATGATGACTACATGGAAGAAGTTGGATGTGGCAATCATCAGATAGAAGAACTATCCGTGTACTTGAGAAACTGCATAGAACATTGATATTTCCAACCTCGTGGTCAAACCTTCCACCGAGTGCTCCAGCAACAAGAATGCATAGCTGAAAGAAATATTCAGTTATAACTATAACACAAATGCAAATAGTTACATAAATGTGAACCTCGACAAAAAATAAAATATAAAAAAAGAGAGGAGGATGGAAGATCTATTCACTTAATACCCTTCCATATTCCCATCGAAAATAGATATCATAACATGAAGGAAACAATTTGAAAGGAAAACCCTTCGAAGGTGGATCTGCAGCAAACAAATATCCACAAAAGCAAGATTTTGACCGTAACACGTACATTTTGATTACGCGGATCTTGTAAATCTCGAATATATGCAACACATTTATGCAAATCTGTGGTATCCTGATCATGGGAAGCATCGATTATCTGGGTACCCTGCATTTGACAAGCAAATACTCATAAATCTAAATCTAAATTAAAAGCTCCTAGAGAACGATATACATTACTTGTTTTTAGCCTACATCAATTCATTGGCTTAAATGCTTAGTTGTTGTTTTGAGAAGTATATATGTTAAATGACAAAGGTAAATTACCTGTGAAAGTTTCATTTGATTACTAAACTTGCATCTGGCTAGAAAATATTTAATGTCTTTAAATCACCTAGCAATCCATTGGAAAATACTAACGCTCTTCTAGTTAAGCACAGAGATCAAAATTTGAAAAGAATCTGACTATCAAACCGTAGCATTACTAAGCTCCATATCATTCACTAGAAGCGCAATTTAGGTCACTACGTAAATATCCTGTGAAGACTCGCATCCATCCAAATACTTTTGAATCTTATGTATCACATTCATGAAGGCAGTATGTAAGATGCCAAGGCCAACAAAATCATAAAAAACATACCAACATGAACTTTTTAAAAAAATAATCTGCAATCATAAATTATACATGAATCATTCAGAAATGAATAGACAAATTTAGGATCATGTTTAAATGATTGAGCATGTTGAGAGAAGCAAATAATTAACTAACTGCATTTTTGTAGAATTCCAAAACTTCTGCTCTAATTGAATCCATGTCTCCTTTTATCATGTCTGGCTTATACCTGGATAACACACAAATTCCAAACATAAGACAGGTGACTTCCAATCCTCTCCTTAAGAAGCAAATCACCACCATTTTCAGTTAAATCTTGGGCGTTGGCAAACATTCATTCAATTAACCAAAGGAATATCTTATCATGCCTGGAAATGACAATATACCTAAAACAAATGAGCAGCGTAAGGGGAACTTAATATTATTTGATCCATTGGTTTTAGTTCTAGCATTCATTTCTTCCATACCATGATACCAACACAAAATATGGAGTTGATCAATTTAATTTATTTTCTTTCAGAATCACGATGTTTGCTATCGTAATTCCTTACCGATTCCAGAAACATAAGGTTTTATTTACTTTCTCCAAAACCAACGCTAAGGAATCAACTCGTGTATGAAACTACAAACCTTCTGCGAATATCCAAAGGCTCCGCCTCAGGGAATAACAGCGGTAATTCATCATACACTCTGTTCGCTCCACCGTCCGCACAGACACGAAATTGTGCTGTTCCACACAAAAATCCAAAAGAAAAAACTCAGAATAATTCGAACAAGCAAGCCATAGGAAAAACACAAACTCGATAGTTGAATGCATGTTAATTACCGTGGTTCCACAGAAGAGGAGTGAATCGAGGCAAAGGTTGGTTAAGCAGAATCAGGGCGTAATCGCAATTGTGAGAAGAAAGATTGGGAAGGAGGAAGGTAGAGGAGTGGATCATCATAGATTCCTCCATGCGAGCTCTCTTTCGTGGGGTCAACAGACTCAACACTCAACACATATCTGCCATTATTAGGAAGTTGAGATATTATTATAAAATTTTTAGTCAAACAAATCGAAATTTATGTTTAAATTATATAAATAAAATAATCGTATTAATTGGTCAACTGTTTCCCTCTTTATTAAGAAGAATGGCGTGTCTTTGATTAATACCAATCAATATAACGTAGACCCCGCCTCGATTTATTTCACATATTATCCCAATTTATATAAATTTAATTTTAAAAAATCATTTTAATTTAATTCAAATTTAAATAATCACATAACTCTTAATTCAACAAATTATTATAAAATTAGTATTTAATTTATTATTGCATCCGAACAAATAAGCTAACGTGTTACGATATTATTGCAATCAAAATTTATGAAATGCACGATCTATCGCGCTAGGCGGAATTTTAATGCCTATTTTTTCACATATTGCGATCGATCGTGCCAATACATGGTGAATAATTGCGGTTGGTGAACGATCGCGGCCTCCAGAAACTACGACATATAGATTTCTCTCGTTTGGCCTCCGATGATTAATTGTAATTCAATTCACATCTTTTTTCAACATGTCTTCTTTCTCGATCCGCCTTCTCCATAGAGTTGGTTCCACTGGAGGAGCTCGTAAGTGTTTTATGATTCCGATGATACTCCATAGAGTTGGTTCCACTGGAGGAGCTCGTTCGTGTTTTATGATTCCGATGATACACTTGCACAAACATGTTTTTTTAATACAAAGCACAATCGTTTTATACCCAGGGGTAGGGGTGTTTAACGGGTCCCGTCGGACTTTTTAGTCCGGTCTGGAACCGGACTAACCGGTTTTGAATCGGTTCGAAACCGGTATGATACCGGACCATATCGGTTCTACCTTTTCGGAATCGGTATCTTACTGGTTCCGGACCAAACGGATCCGGTTCCGATTTAAACCCGAATCGGATCCGTTTTATAAAACAAAATTTTTTTTTAGGTAAAGTTATCCTTGTTTTAAAAATTTTTTTTTTAAAAAAAATAAAAAATCGGTTCCGGGTTGGAACCGGTCCAACCGAGAATCGGAACATTATCCAATCCGGTTCCTTAACAGATCGGTCCGGTTCCAGGATAATCGGATCCGAAACAGGCCGATTTCGTACCAGACCGATCCGTTAAGCACCCCTACACAGGGGAGACGACATCCTAATGGATGGATAGACAAAAATGTTAAATTTACTTGAAATTAACTAATGCACTTGATTTTACTATTTTCCCTCTGTTTGTCTTGTTTTTTCTTCGTGTATCCAGATTGTATCTTGACCATTCAAAGTGGAAGGCTAATGAATGGCTGTGATTAAAACTTACTTTGGATTATAAAACAGGGAGGCGGCCGAACAGATTGAATGAGAGGAGAGCAAAGTGAGCGAGTAGTTATTCCAGATTTGGGGCGTGCGGTTTTTCTCTGAAAAGTGGAGAAGAGATCGAGAGAGCTTCAAGGGGAAATCAAGAGTGGGAAGATTGAGATTGAGAGCACACACAGTCACACACATAGGAATATCTTGTGAAATTTTCTTGTATCTGTTGTGATAGGGATAAGAGAATTGAAAGAGATATTGAGTGTGTGATGTAATATGTAATCAACTCTTGGTTTGGTTCTAATGGAATCGCTCCCCCTCCCGTGGATGTAGCCTGAAAAGATTGCCGAACCAGGTGAATCCGTTGTACTTCTTTCCTTGTTTTTATTTCTATTATTAGTGCCCATAATCTGTCGGTGACATGCTGTGCGCGCAAAACTACTTTCAGGAAAGGTGTGATTTCTTTATTGCTGTGATTCTTCATGATTTATGTATGATATTGGAGAAATCTTGCTGTGTGAATACTTACTGCCGTGGAACATTGAAATTATGCATTGAGAATCAAATTGGGTGCATGAGTTCATATTATGCAGAAGTGGGTTTATGGAAATTATTCTGATTAAAGGAATTAGTATTGAATCTGAAATCTTGGGCCATATTGTATAAACTCATGCATGAAACAGAGAATTGAACATTTTGATTCTTGGGTTGTAACAAAGTGTTCTTGAATAGAACATTGTAGTTACTGTTAGGCATAACCTTAGGTGCATAAAGAGTTTTTGTACGTCTGTTCCGGTTCTAGAAAATCAACTTGGCACTACAAGAATTTTCAGTTGCCTAGTGGAATAGATATATTGTATAGATTGGTGTGATTCGAGGTCGGATTCATAACAATTTGCGCCGTCCGTGGGAAATAAGACCACGGCGATGGGATCCACCAAGTTCGATATAGAAAAGTTTTCTGGGCAGAACGATTTTGGATTATAGAGAATCTAGGTGCGAGCAGTTTCAGAGATAGGCAAGAACCCGGTTGCAGATTCTTGGAGTTTTTGATAGAGCACATGAGGTAAAACCGAGAGGTTGAACACATGAACTGATTATTCAAGAAGAACATGGATCCATATCCTTTCTTGAAATCCTTTTAAGATGCAAAAACAGAAAGATAGGGAGGTGAGATATACACTGGAGCATTTTCTTAGAATTCTCTTGGGTCATTGGATGATAGGGAGAGAATTGAGGAAGAAGATGAGCATGTTGTAACCTATAGACATCTTTTGTTTTGTGGATCGTTGTCTGGAGGAACTCAACAGGGAAGGGCTGGGTATTTCTTGGGGGAAGTTCTTGGGTATCATTGGATGATAGAAGGAATTTCAAGAAGAAATTATCCTTTGTAATCAGTTGGAGTGGAAAAGAGGATACTTGGATCGAGGTGGAGCTTCGAGGGTGAGATTAAAGCCAGGTGGAGCTGCGGTTTCAGGGAAGAATGAGCAGTAGGCTTCAATCTTGGATACATCTCAATGCCATCGGTTGTTCCGGAGCTTGATCATCAAGAGGGTTCAGTTGAATGAACATTGAGCAGAGTATGATGTATTAGGATACATGTATCGTAGGTATGGAGGATTGAAGTAGTCCTGATTTGGCTTATGCTGTAAGTGTCGACAGCAGGTTCATGTCAAATATAGGGATAAGCCATTGGGAGGCACTGAAATGGGTTCTGAGATATGTGAGAGATTCCGTTGGACTTGGGTTAATGTCCAAGAGGAAAGAAAACAGAAGTGACCACATAGTAGGATATGTGGATTCAGACTTTGCAGGGAGTATAGACACTAGGAAGTCCCTAACAAGAGCTATAAGCTGGAATGTCAATCTTCAATCTGTGGTAGCATTTTCACAACAGAGGCCGAGTATATTGCCGTCACCAAAGCAATAAAGGAAGCTATGTGGCTACGTAAGATGATTGAAGAGTTGGGTTGGCATCGAGATGCTAGGAGGGACTGGTGACTATGATGAAGATTACTACAAAGGACAATCCGGTATATATGCTTACTAAAGTGTTGCCCGCAACTAAGTTCGGACAATCTGGACTTAGTGAATATCCGAAGGAACTGAAGCCCTGAGGGGCTGAGTGGAGGAGGGTGTGCTTTTCATAGGAAAGTTAATTATAAGTCTAGGTGGAGATTTGTTAAATTTAGACTTGAAATTAACTAATGCACTTGATTTTACTATTTTGCCCTTGTTTGTCTTATTTTTCCTATGTGTCTCCAGATTGCATCTTGACCATTCAAAGTGGAAGGCTATTGAATGGCTGTGATTAAAACTTACTTTGGATTATAAAAGAGGGAGGCAGCCAAACAGATTGAACGAGAGGAGAGAACAAAGTGAGCGAGCAGTTATTCCAGATTTGGGGCATGCAATTTTTCTCTGAAAAGTGGAGAAGAGATCGAGAGAGCTTCAAGGGGAAATCAAGAGTGGGAAGATTGAGATTGAGAGCACACACAGTCACACACATAGGAATATCTTGTGAAATTTTCTTGTATCGGTTGTGATAGGGATAAGAGAATTGAAAGAGATATTGAGTGTGTGATGTAATCTGTAATCAACTCTTGGTTTGGTTTTAATGGAATCGCTCCCCCTCCCGTTGATGTAGCCTGAAAAGATGTCGAACCACGTGAATCCGGTGTACTTCTTTCCTTGTTTTTATTTCTGTTATTAGTGCCCATAATCTGTCGGTGACATGCTGTGTGCGCAAAACTACTTTCAGGAAAGGTGTGATTTCTTTATTGCTATGATTCTTCATGATTTATGTATGATATTGGAGAAATCTTGCTGTGTGAATACTTACTGCCGTGGAACATTGAAATTATGCATTGAGAATCAAATTGGGTGCATGAGTTCATATTATGCAGAAGTGGGTGTATGGAAATTATTCTGATTAAAGGAATTAGTCTTGAATCTGAAATCTTGGGCCATATTGTATAAACTCATGCATGAAACATAGAGTTTAACATTTTGATTCTTGGGTTGTAACAGAGTGTTCTTGAATAGAACATTGTAGTTATTGTTAGGCATAAACTTAGGTGCATAACGAGTTTTTGTACGTCTGTTCCAGTTCTAGAAAATCAACTTGGCACTACAAGAATTTTCAGTTGCCTAGTGGAATAGTTATATCGTATAAATTGGTGTGATTCGAGGTCGGATGCATAACAAAAAAAAACCAAGTATGCTTGTTCCCCCTTCTTCCTTACCCGGCCCGGCTAAGGAATGAGAAATATTTCTCCTGAATCCAATTTTAATTTCACCCCGAACTATTTTGGCACGTATACTAGAATTGGATCCTTAGCAATTCATGGGAGGATGGGTCATTGAGGCGGCCGTATATCAGCGCTGCAGTACAATGCATGTGAGGGTCTCTTCGATGCTTGTGCCAATGCTTTCTCCTATAAATTTGCATCATTTTAACATGTCATATGTCTGTATAAATAAGTTTACATGCTTACCAGTGCTTCATGTGTAAAATATAGGAGAAAGAATGCCTAGCAACTTCTATAAGACAAAATTCTGGATGTACCATAAAATATACTCAACCACAAACCTTTTTCTCCTCAATTTCTCTTATAAGACAATGTGCAACTGTCACGCAGAGATTCTGGAAAAGGAATTTTGAGAAACTGAAACCAAGTCGAGATGAAAAATAAAATGCAAAAATCTCTTGAAACAACACCCTACACAAGCCTTTAGATCACTTCCCGAATACCCTTATGTCATGTTAGCAATAGCTTGGAGATCATTGAAGGAGCCAATTCTTCCTTGGCTAATATCACCCTCAATATTTTCTCTCTGTTTTGAGCATCTGGCAAGTTGACCATCAGCCTGCGCCAAACATAATAATATTTTAGAGTGGTGGGGGTGCTGCTAACATGTATTAAAAGCTTTGCTCTGGTAGGAAAAAAACACAAGTTACCAGGTTTAGAAACAATACACCTCCGCGGAAGCCTCCTAATCACAGCCTCATCAAGATCAAATGGTCTAATTTCAGCTGCAAGTACTAGAACACGCCCAGTTCACCATAAATTCATTCTCCATTTTGCGCATTGCTTCATGCTCACCAGGGTTTTCCCGTCTCCCTAGCATGCTATCAACCTACGGCAATGAACGAGAAAGAAGGTGAAGGAATATAAAAAGTACCGAGAAGAAAAAATAAGTGGATTATCGGAATATTACACCAACCTCATCAACAGAAACAACACCAGGGGCAATTTGCTAGCCAAAGTGAAAACTGCTTTCACATATTTCTCTCCTTCACCAAACCAGTAATTCAAATGTTAATTTTTAAAAACCAAGAGAACTTTGGAATACAGGATACCTCTCGAGGGCTAATATGATAAACTTTTGATGTGATATTTTAAAATCCCCCTCCCCTATGTTGAAAAAAAGAAAAGGTGAAACCACATTTACAACCTGCTTCTTAACTTATTATAGACAGACACATTAATAGAAATCAAAAAATTTTATGCTACTTCTCAAGACTCCCGTGGGGTTTATCAACCCTTGATTGAGAATATTTTACATATAATATTTTTAATCAAGGGTTTGAGCTACGCGTAGCATTATGTCCAATGTATGTTCTGAGTAATATCATTGTTTAATGTTTTTTACAAAAAAAATTTAGAGTGGATGTACATACACCATAGCTCAACAATGAGGCCAAAATGTGTTATATAATGTACTGCGTGGTTCAAGTGAATGATAATCGAAGTATATATGATAGGAGTGGTAAAAAATTGAAAGGTATGGATAAATAATATAATATGATAAAATACAAGATGTTTGGTATGATTTAAATATGATCTAATTTCAACCAAAACAAAAAAAATTTAAATTTGTAACATGTTTATATTTCTAATAAGTGTAAACAATTTCTCCACTCCACTGCACATTTCCTCTCAATTATTGATAATTTTTTAGAGCAAGATCGAAAATTGAAGACAAAGGGACTAAATATCAAGAACCAAAAAAATAAACAAATTGTGGAAATGGCATCTGCTTGTGCATCATCAGCCATCAGCAAAGAAAACAGACATGAGAAAAAACAATTATATCTTCAATCCACGAGTTACTATTGCAAGGCATGAACATAAATATTTATCAAATATTCAATGACTGGATATACTTATCTCGTGTGTTTCATTTCTTTGATGATCTTAACTACAATGCCCTTGGATCGACATCTTGCAACATATGTATGCTTTTTGTGAAAGAAAAAAGAAATGTATTATAAGGTTATATGGGGCAAGATGTCGTCGTCTGGACACCGTCCTCAAGGGCGATATCAAACCCAAACAGAGATGGAAATAGATAAGATGCCAATCTATTATTTATCACACGAACCAAATCATGCCTAAGATATGTGATATCCATGTCTTAGCTCTAATTGCTGTCTACTTTGTTTCCATTACATCGGTACAATTACTAAATATTTAAAGACAACACACAAATGCAACTTCAAATTCAAATCTGCAGACACATAAAATTTCTTTATTCGGGTGAAATACAAAGCAACAGATATCAGTACTTCTTTTCAAGAGCCTTCTTCCAAGCCGGCCGGGCCAAGATATCGGCACACCACGCACTAACATGGGGCCGAGCATCAAACAAAGATTTAACCTTTGTTTTCATCACGTTATTAATAACTGGAATATGATTCAGATCAGCCAATGTGAAGCTGTCTCCTCCTAAGTATTTCGACTCGGCCAATCGGGCCTCGTACACGTCGAGAACCGTAGCCAATTGGGCTTGCAATTGCTCAACTGCAGCTTCATCTGTAGTCATGCCTTTCATTGGCTTGATTAAGATCTCAAAGCTAAGCTTTTGGGCTGAAGCATCAAATTTTTGAACTTCAACTTCAAGCCATACAAACAGGGTTCCCAGTTTCTTGGGATCTTCAAACAATAGTGGGGTTCCCTTGTGAGCATATGCATGTGCAATGTAGTCAGTGATTGCCCTGGATTCTGTAATTCAAGTTTTTCATAAGTCAATCAAATGGGTTATAGTTTTAAAGTGCCTCAAGTATAAGATAGCAAGAGAATGTTACCAAAGAGCTTCAAGTCTCCATCTTCAAAACCTGGCACTTGACCAAATGGCTGCACCAATTAGGAAGAAAGGAAGTTACAGTGTAAAATCAATGATTAATATACCAAAAAAAGTTGTATCTAAACTATATTAAAGTTGAATTAATATAGAGAACCAACAAAAAGTTCTTGTAATATATGCTTACATTGATGGAAATTAAGGGTTCCTTCTTCTGCTGGCCAGCTCGTAGATCGACCAAAACAGTCTCATATTCAAGTTCTTTCTCTTCTAGGCAGACAAGAACTCTCTGTGCTGCTGGAGAAATAGGGCTCCCATAAACCTTGATTGCCATAAGAACACCACACAAACTGAAGAGTTTATGATTTAGGGTGAATCAGGGAAGAAAATTATTGGGTATTTATATTGATATACAGTCAATGATATTTCTTAACTAATTTCCTTCCACTTGGCGATTAAAGTAAGATATTTAGTAGCATGATTGCCGCTCTCACAATATTTTATGCCCAACATGTGAAAGTTTCCCAAAAAAAAAAAGAGAGTTAGATAATGATTCTCTTTGACTTATTCTACTTTTTCTACATTTACAAAAAATGATGCTGCAATTCCCGGATTGTATCATGGCACCAGATCTCTCCTTGGGCAAATGGGCAAGCAATTTCCTGGATATTGCAATAGTAATCATGACTTAAGACAGCTACTTGGTCAAAAAATATATATTTCATAAGTTAAAATTATGCTAATTATTAGGCAACAACGGTCCCGTAGTCTCAAATTTTTAGGACTAATCAAATATAAACTAAAATTATTTTTGAATAAAAGTAATCCACGTAAGTTTTTATCATATATAGTTCTACATACTACTATTACAAATGTTATATTCTATGAAACCGTTTTTATAATTTTCAATATGTGACCGATGTTAAAATAGTGTGGTCCCTAAAATAATCGTAACCTTTGAATTCTATACAAAAAGTGATGTGTATGATTCATGTTCACTAATACGATATGGCCCTGAGTATCAAAGCACTATCTATAATGATATATGTCGGCAAAATATCATCATTCTGCCATCCCACGTTTTTTTTCAATGAGATAATATATGGTTCCTAAGCTTTTATGATAATACAGTACGAACTACAAGATATTTTTCTTAAGTTCCTTGATTTTATATCATCATCAAGATCCGGTTTAGTTGATAAATTAGTGACTTGTAGACTAGAACGGTTTTTTGTAATATATATATACTAGTTTTTTTTGGGCACCGCACAATATGCGGTTTGGTCAATTTTTCCTGATTTGATCGAAAAATATAACAATTCAAATGACCGATTTTAACAAAATTTTTTTAAAAAAAACGACTATGCTATAATAATTGAATGGGGAAAAAATAACCAAATGACTACTCTATCTTTTTTTTAAAAAAAATTATGTTCATCTTATTATATAAACTGAAAAAATAACATTTGAAGTTGCGAACATAAATCGATTAAGGTATATTTTTTCTAATCGGTTCAAGCCAAACACAAGCATCAACAATATTTAAAAACAAAAAAGAATTTTATTAAAAAAAAATTGAAAAGCGAAAATAAAAATAAAAAATTGAAAAAAAAAAAGAATAGTGCTTTACTATTCATTACAATAGTACTATTCATAAGTGTTTGACACTTATTTTTTTTGGGCACCGCACATTATGTTGGTCAATTTTTCCTCATTTGATCGAAAAATATAACAATTCAAATGACCGAATTTAACAATTTTTTTTTAAAAACGACTGCTATAATAATTGAATGGGGAAAAAATAACCAAATGACTACTCTATCTTTTTTTAAAAAAAAATGTTCATCTTATTATATAAACTGAAAAAAATAACATTTGAAGTTGCGAATGGGGAAAAAATAACCAAATGACTACTCTATCTTTTTTTAAAAAAAAATAATGTCCATCTTACTATATAAACTGAAAAAATAACATTTGAAGTTGCGAACATAAATCGATTAAGATATATTTTTTCCTAATCGGTTCAAGCCAAACACAAGCATTAACAATATTTAAAACAAAAAAGAATTTTATTAAAAAAAAATAAAAAAAAGAAAATAAAAAAAAAATTTGGAAAAAAAAATGAATTGTACATTACTATTCATTACTATTCATTATAATAGTACTATTCATAAGGCTTTGACACTTATTATATAGTAATAATAATATATATATTAGACAATATAATAAGCCGCGTAAGGGTTACTGTTCCTTACGTCATTTTTCTTCTTTTATTTTTTAAATTTTTTATTTCTTTTTTCTTTTGTTTTTTTTTTTATTTTTATTATTTTTATTTTAACTTTACATCATTTTTCTTCTTTTTTTTTTAACTTATTTATCGGGCACTGCTTTCGTGAACAATAAACGTCAGTCCTATTTTTTTTTATTTTTGTTATTTATTATTTTGTTGCATGGTACTTATTTGCTTGGAAAGATTTGACCCTTGACCCAACTGTGTATCTCTCTTATTTCAATTTTTAAAATTTAAAATGTTTTCTTTTTTTTTTGAGAAAAAAACTTGTTGAGTATGAATTGATTTAAAAAAAAACAGAGAGTTCAAAATAGATTTTCGTCATAACAAACTTTAATAATAATATCTTATATGAACTGATTTAAAAAAAACAAAGTGTTCAAAATAAGTTTTCGTTGTGGCAAATTTTAATAATAATAATTTATTATTTGGCATGATGGATTTTTGGTAGATTACAGGTCGTCAGTTTTGCTTGTTTGTATATATTTTTATTTTGATTTACCTACGACACATTGCTAATATGTGCTTGTTCTCGATTACCTTTGTTCTGATGTTTGACCTCAAATATTCTCTTCATGTATAAGGAGATTATATCAAAATTTTAGAAAATATTAAATTATCATAATTATATATTACTTGTTTGATACACATTTACATTTATTATTTGTGAGAAAGTATATACATAATTATAAAAGTAGGATGATTCAAGAATAATGAGGCCATAGCAAGTAATATACGAGCAATACCCTAAAATAACAATGCAACTACAACAATAAACATAAACTATAATTTCTCTTATACGATGTTCGCTCCTGCTATGAGATACCGAACACATATCTGCATTATGAAATGAACCATCGTCAACTCTTGCGAATAACTTTTGATTGGTTTTATAGTTTGTTGATAATAACTTTTGTTATGATATCTAATGTCATCTACTATAATGCACTTTTGTAGATGACTTTTGTTTAGGGGTCTATTGGGCCCTACTAGGATATCCTATGTCAACTTTGCCATGGTGCACTGTTGTGAATGACTTTTGTTTAGTACAACATATTTGGTGTTATATATGTATGATTATGTATATTTAATGCGTATTAACCATCTTTTTATTCTCTTGAACTGTCTGTTGAACTTGTGTCGCGTGTTTTGTTGGACATATATACCAGATTATAAGCTAATTGGCACCACGCCTTGCGTGGTGCCAAACTAACTAGTATATATATATACGCCCAAGACATTCATGAGAAAGGCGTGGTGCCAAATTAACTAGTATATATATATACGCCCAAGACATTCATGAGAAACGACAATCTTTCAGAATATAAGACTAAGAGGTAAGTTCACTTATGAGGCGCATGTATATATGGAATATGCAAGAGAATACCTCAGACAATTTCGATACACCACCATCACTATCTCTACAAATCCAACAATTAAAACTCCAATTAATTGGATACCACCGCCATTTGGAATTGTTAAAGTGAATTGTGATTATTGCTTGGGATTATTGCTAGGGATCACAAGGGTCATTGTCTCGCTTGGATGTGCAAACCATACAATCTACCAGCAAATCCCGAAATGGCAGAGGCTTTAGCGTTACAAGAAGGAATTGATTTAGCATGCCAAAATAGAGGCGCTGTATTTTTCTAGAGAGTGAATGTAATAATGTGATCCAGGCAATTAATTCAAATACAGAAATTTTATAAAATGTCATTGTTGATATACAACGACTTATGATGGAATTCACAATGATAAAGACACAACTAGTTCGAAGAAGTTGAAATGCAGTGGCTCATCATTTTGCCAAGAACACAATTAAGTTAACAAGTGGATCTTCAAATTATCCGAATTTTATTTATCACATTATAATAACTGAAATTTTACATTGAGTAATATATCACCATTTAAATTGAGTAATATATCACCATTTTAAAAAGAAAACAAAAACAAAAGGTTACCAGTAGTTTGGTATGATTGGATAATTTAATGATGTATAATTAGGATGACAAAAAAAATCGAAAGTCAAGGATAATAAATGTAATATGATAAAAATATCTAGTGTGGTGTGATTTCAACCTCAATGATTTAGTTTGTTTTTTTATTACAATTACCTATATACCCTTTATCTACGGTAAAAATTACACCACTCACTTGCATTTATGATTTATGCATTTCCCTCTTCCTGCCACAAAATTAAGAACATTTCCTACCCCGGTCAAAGGGGAAGGCGTGGCAGATAGATGACAGCCCTTCATCTAGAAGGGCATTGGCTTCGTCGAGGAGTCTATGGGTCAACCCAAAAATACTTTGAAAATATGGGCACTATAATGCAACACTCGTATTTCCATCCAATGAAAATGTATTTTTTGGATTGACTCTAGTGCCACGCCTTCCCCCAATCAAAGACCCTATTGAGAAAGATGACATTTTTCCGAATTGAAAAGATAGAAGACACTTTTGATCACGATTTAAGCACCGCTTGCTTTACGACTAATTTTTTAGGATTGTATTTGATGTAATTGATAAGATGATTATTGATTAGTTAATACACATACCAAATATTATATAATTAGTCACACTACATAAATATCGTATATTTATCAATTTCTTTTATCACTTACATTACACACTCACATATCATAATATCTTGTTCTACATCTAATGTCAGATGTTGAAATTTGGAAGTAGTGGTCTTTTTTTTTCAATACTGAAAAAAATAATAGACTTTAGTGTGACGTGGAATGGAAATTTTTTGGTTCAAGCGTCCCTAATGTATTTTACTCGGAGGGGAAATTGACGGTTAAGTGCTTCCAAAAAAAAAAAATTTGACGGTTAAGGCTGGTGGGTTTCAGACTTGCTACTCCCTTGATACAATATCTTCATCTGTGATTTGAAGGGTTTTTTGGTAAATTAAACAAATTATCGCTCCCACCGTTGAAATGAGAGATGAAATCCCAAGGATGGGAAGGATGTCTCCTAACACGCTTTCAGAAAATTCTGACGGGCAAGTGATCCAATGGAGCTTACTAAAATCTAGAAGAACACGAGATGATGGATAGATAGTTCATCAATCCTTGCCTTATCCACTGGACCAAACTGGTAGAATTCAAGATATAATTAGGACAAAGATTCATGAATTTCTAAATTCTATGATCAATACAAGGAAAAATGGAGAACATATACAAGATGTGAGCATATTTTCGCACCACTTCATTATATAGATAACGAAAAGCAACATGGCGTATACATATATTTTACATTTATCGAGAGAAAATTCATCTTAGACTGATAGACAATGAGTAGCAAAAAACACTATTTGTCATCAAACAAGAACAGCGAGCAAAATAATCCAAGTTCATCCCTGAAATCACATATGGGAGGGGATAAAGAGAAACGCCAACAAATAATCGAGCCCGCCGTAAAACAATCATCATATATCATGGATGCTACGGATTATCATCGCCTACTAAAGCAAGGATGCTGATCTCTAACATGAGAGGATATAGATGGAATAAAGAGAAGAGTCGAGGAATGTGAATGTGGACACGGATTGACAATTAAGAGCCTTTGGTTAAGAAGGGTAGGGCCGGTAGGCTGGTGATTTAAGACCGCAAGACCTTCATCAATCACAAATTTCGTTTCTTCGTTGAAAAATGTGAAAACTTTTTGATCAGATGATATCAGTAGCTACCGCTGTTTGAAACATGTCATGTTCAATATTATGCATATCAAAATACAACAATTCTTTAAGCAACCAAAAAACCCAAGGTTTTTTATAGTCAGATGATATCAGGGCTATCTTCTATAGTCACGTGCTCCACCAGTTCTCTGGTCCCGGAAACCAGGAGACTGCGCCAAGTTCCTAGGCATTTGTCTCTCTCTTTCGGGTCTCACATTCACTCTTGGTTCGGGATAATTTCGCCCTGGAATATATTCATAACGTCTTTGTGGACTATTTTCTGGGCTCCATGATTCGAATTCGGTCCTCTCTGCGGGTTCATTTCTCTCCCAGGTCCCTGTCGGCACTGCCGCGCGGACAGGGCCCCCGTTGCGAACATTGTTTATAGTTGGATTCTTTTGATGGTAATTAATTGGCTCATTACCCGGTCTTGCTCTTAATGAATGGGGAACTGTAGACTCGTGAGTGTGAGACAGCTGTGGATGTAATGGTGCAGATGTGGGAGTTGGTAAGAATCTGGCCGATGAAACGCCCAGAGACACTGCTGATGTATTGATATTGCCAAAGTTTTCGACTCGACGTAAACTAGGATTGATTACAGAATTCTGGTTTAGCATCATCGCTGGAGGCAAATGGTATACATTGGAGGATTTCTTATTTGTAAAAATATTAGCACACGGCAGCGTCTGAAAAGTGGATTGCAAAGTCGTTACTGCTGGGGGTTGAGAGATAAAAACAGGAGCAACTGGAATATGAGCAGTTTCCGGGGCTTGAAATGCATTGCCTTTCACCATTGTGTGCTGCCGTGAAAATGGGTTTCTCATACAGTCGCGCTTCACTCCATTCTGCAGTGAACAAAAAATAAAAAAAGAAAAGACAAGAAAGCGAGAACTATAATCAATCAGTTCAGACCATAGTATATGAAAATGCAAGATAAAATTAGGTAATGTGAGAAGCTTTTCATCATCCCATAAGCGCTGCTCAATTGTTTGCTTACAATTTAGTTAATGTTTGGTAACTACACAACATTCTTTGACGCATGCTCACTCCATTGACCCCTATGCAGCTACCGTTCCGACTAAAACGAAATATTCTGGATTAAATTTGGCAGTGTCTCTGGTTTGATTTGAATTTACTTGAACTAGAAGTATTTGAGCTCGACTCGAGAAAAACTTTGAAGGGATTCCAAAGTTTTCAACTTTGAAGGGACTTCAACGGAGGGAAAATATGCCATGAAATTTGCATAACTTTCTCAAGAAACTAATGCGTATTTGGTTCACTTTGATTATATATTTTTTGCTTCAGCCCTTCTCATATTTAACTAAGGACCGACGACAAGGTAGTAGGTCGACAAGTAAAAACGGGATATTATTGTAGTTATGTAAGGTAAAGAAAAAAATTATATTAATAAATTATGTGTACAAACTTTGTTTAACTTACGCACCGGCACAAGGTCGCTTGATGGAGTTGGAGAGGGCAGAGAAACCTCAACTTTATTGCCAGCTTTTGTGCCTAAACCAGCAAAATCACTTAAAGAGGTCACCCCATTAACCTTAATCATATCAAGAAGCTTGACAGTCTCATTAATCGATAAATCACCAGCCTGGCCCGATGTCAATGCATAAACTATTTCCGGGTTTTTAAGCAACTCAGCTAGCAGTTCAAGATCTGGTTCAGGCACGCTACCACCAGCACCATTCAATGTTGTTGAGACTGCAGCTACACTTCCTTTGCCGTTGTTAACAGAAACTTGTGGTGTTTCGAGTGGCTCAACATCTGGTAACTGCTCTATTGGAATTTCGAGAGTTAACGAGTCATCATAGTCCATTTCGTTGTCCCAAGGTTCTCGTGGGTTTGTTGGAATTTCTTGTATTGTCCTGTAAATTATTTCTCTTTCACGCTGTATTCTAATTTTCTGAACTTCAACTTCTTTGCTGCTTTCTCCTGTACCGACAAGCCATGATTCCCTAATTTCCACTTCTGCGTGAAACAAACAAATGCCCGGTATGAACAAAGACGAGACAAATGCTAAATCAAGAAACCAGGATATCACAACAGTAACAAAGGACAGAGTGTTGCCTATAAAATTCTTTTCTTGAAACTTCTGGAATGGTGTTTAAAGCCAATGTATTGAAATATTACTGCTCATGTTTATCTGCCCATAAATCAACGCCAACATTGTCCATTCATGTGTTATTTAGATCGCATCATTGATATATAGAGCAATAAACCGAACAAAATTGCATGTGTTGGAAAGGTGTAGTGAGATTAACTTGTTCATGGAACGCTTTAAAATGCAGTGGCACTTTTTACCCTGTTTAAACATGAAGAACCAGCTTTTATGAGGACGTTAATAATCCACATCCTCGAGCCTTTGATAATAGCAACGTGATCAAGTTCTCATATCATATGTTTGAATTCTGATTCTCGTTGCAATTCAACACCAATTTAGGGAGGGGTATTGCAGGGAGGGGAACATATGGTTAATTAGCTGAGGAAAAGAGAATTTTCAGTAATTTGATTGTTAACATAAGACATATACCATTCCAAGTAAGAGCTCACGTGTTTTAGCAGAAGGGAAAATGCATACAAGTAACACCAAAGGGCTGGAGGAATGAGATAGAGAATGACTACACATAGCACCTCAAGGATGACGTGAACCAACAGCGGTTAAGGCATAAAACGAGAAGAAAAATAACAAAATATTGGTACAACTGACGCACAGCAACTGTGGATAAGTCATAACAGGGGAACAAAAATAAAACACTATTTGTGCTGAAAATTCTCCACCGCACTTCCCCTTCTTTGCTTCTGACTTCTGTAACAATTTAAAAGTATGAGAAAGTCCACACGTAAGGATAGTATCCCATCAAAATAACAACACGTTTGTTGTAATGCATTTCCTCTCCTAATTACAATCATATATAAATCCTATTCGATTTTCGCATAGAATCCCATCAAAATACAGACGTTTGTTGTATTGCAATGCCTCTTCTAATTACAATCACATATAAATCCTATTCATTTTCAGTCAACATATTAATTTCAGTGATTGAGAAACACATGCAACACAGTTTATCCAAAATGACATCAATTAATATGGACCTCACAATTACAAATCCATAATCCATACAAAAGGAGGGAAAATGTGTCAGGTTTCATCAGCCATTTCACCAAAATGCATACGTCAGCAAAACCAAGATTAGTTCACTAAATAAACAATATAAAAGCCAGCTCATCTGCCCTTGATTTTAGTAACTTACAGTAAAAAACTTCACATTACACATAATTTTCCTAATACCATAGAACAAGGGTAAGGCAGATAAGAAGTCTACTTAGTTTTGAAAATGGAAAAAATGAAATTAAAAACCAAGAACAATGGTATCAGGGCAGCCGGTTAATGGTAATGTCTCCAAATGTTCTCAAACTTCTGAAAGCAAGCCTAATTATCAATAAAATTGTAACTTGAACGATCAGAGGGAAAAAGGACCACAAGAATGAGAGAAAGAGGCAACTGTACCTCGGGGTGTCCGCCATGTCCGCCATGTGATCGGCATTCTCTTGATCTTTTTCCACGGAGGTTCCTCGAAATTTGAACAAGTAGTTTCCTGCATATGAGAAACTTTGAATGTGGCATTATCAACTTCCATCAGCTCATCAAGATTTGCCCGAACAGATTTAGGTATAGATTGAGGGGCATTGGTCTGGGACGTGCTACAAGTCTGTAGATCATCAGACTTTACTTGGGAATTATCATCACTCTTCCCATGTTTACTTTGCATAAATTGTGCACGCAATTTTGCTTTCTGTATATCATCAGCCGAAAGTGGCCTGCTTTGAGTTGCAGGTGTTGATTTCACAATATGTGGGCTATTCGCAACTACTCTTCGGCCAGGGGGCTCAACCATCATAACCTTCCTCCGCTCTCGAATTTCTGTTACTAGTTAAGGCATAGTATATACAAAACAAAAAAGAACAAAGGGAAAGAACACTCTGAATGCCTTAGAAGCAAGTATCATAAAAAATGCAAAGTAGGACAAATAATTCTTAAAGCACATTAATACCCCACATAAAGACATTAAGCTATTCTATCAGATTACCAACAGATTAAATCATTAGCAAAAGCCAGGCAGTATTAATGCTCATGTGCTCATGAATTTGACTCAGTTTGCAGCTAGATGTTATTTTTTCGTTTTTGGCTACTTTCTTTTGCACAAGTGAGATAGTGAACCTCAATTCAACTGTTAACTGATCCCAATACCACTGCCCAAACATATAATTTCAGTCTCTCGGTCTCACTGAAAATGGTGAATTCCCATGTATCCCCAGTGAGTTAAATCATTTATTGTGATCCACACTTTTAATAATGCAAAATATTGCTTCGTAAATTATGACTCAATTTTATCCGTACCATCCTCTAACTAATTCCTACTATGTAGCTAATAGAACTCAGCTGCCCTAGAGGTTTATAAGATGAAGTATCCATCTTTGGCGAAATTATGCGCATGTATAACCCGAATTAGAACATAGTTCCATTTGAAACTTTTTTAGTTTGCAATTGTCACAAACTTCTGAGTCAGGTTAGCCTTCATCACAATTGGTGAAAACTTGATGAGCTTAAGTAATGATTTTGTTAATTTAATAGTTGAGTAAGAGGGTTGATATTTGAGAATGTTGATTTATGTCTAATTAGCAGCTGTATGGTGGCCATTTATTGAAGCTGCTAAAATACGATCATATCAAATAGGCCAGGGAAATAGAGATTGGCTAGAAATTCCAAAATATCTGATGTTGATAAGTAAATAATCAACCATTATCAATAACTAGGAAGGCTAGAAATTGCCACGTATCCCACCCTAGAAGCTGCTTTACTCCAGGAACGTATCAAATGAAAAGCAGGGGGAAAAAGAAATAGTAACCTACAAATAGGTATTGCACAGTCCATGGAGGAAGCTGTGGCAATACATGAGAACCAGAAGCAAAAACTGAAAAATTCAGCTGGCCGTCCACCGAGATCTTCAATCAAGTCAAACACATTCATCTTAGTTATCACTTATCCATGATCTTTCCAGTTCTGCCACCAGTTATTCTTTCCAAAAGCCTTTTTTTTTTAATTTCACATCGTCGTTGTACAAGTTGGGTAGTTTATAAAACCCAAAATGTTTAATATTCATATTAAAATTCAATGCAGACTTTGGATTTCATTCCACAATTTCCTGGTGAAACTTTCTTCAACCAAAGCAGGGACATCTCGACTCTTCCCATTTTGTAGTATTTTGTTATCCAGATTAGTTAACATTTATATTTTACCAAGAAAATAAGCGTCCGAATTTTGTTACCTAACCAAAAGAATTTGGTACATAAAAGAATAGAATGATTATTTTAATTTAAGATAAAAATATGTATAATATTTTATATATCAAGGTGAATCAAGTGGCAAGGGCATCTTTTAATAGATTGCGAAGTATAAAAGATTTAATGCATGTCAATGGCCCAACCAATCGCTCCCACATGGTCCCAAAAAGAAAATCAAGTATAGTTCTCCAGTTAATTCATAGGCGACAAGAAGGATACGAGATGACATGACACCTCGCCTTTTACTAGATTCGTTCCCTGTTGATGTAAGCAGCTTCAACTTCTGTGGAGATTCCAACTTCCTGGGAGAGAAATCCAGGCTATAAATAAATAAAGAAAAGTTTGCAAACAAGATGATGTCGGTGGCAGAAACAAAGTTGGATACCTAAAGTTGTTTGCATTTCCACTTGCTATTTTCATATCTGCTGCCTGTAGTATCAAGAACGAACAGTGAGCAATATTATCAAAGTAAACATGCTTTTGAAGATGCTAAAGTTAAATACGGAACACTTACAGAGTTGTCAACATTTGAATCCCAAGTTTCTTTGCCCATAACTTCTTTAATGCTGCAACAAATAACAAACTTATTTTCAAAATACTTGAAACAACACTTTCTACAAATACAAGTTGAATGGGCTTGCCTCTGCTTCAACAGCATCGCTTCCTGTGAATCACCGGCAGATTTGATACCATTGAGTTTGTTTGAATTTTGGCTACTTGCAAACATTTTGCTCCACGTAGATAATAAAATTCTTGCCCTGTTGGAGATATCTGGTCTTCGAATCAGGAAAATATGAGACAAGTAGCCAAAAACAAATTCCGGGAATAATCTAACCTTTCAATGGTAAAAACAATAGAAAGTCAACTATGTCATAAAACACCATGCAAAGAAATTTTATTCATTATTGATAGAATGCCAAAAAAAAACAAAACATCCATGATTTCCAGACAAGCCTAAATGTCTGCATTTGATGTCCACACATCTGTTTTACAGTCTAAAGCAGACTACATAGGCATTTGAATGCGGTCGATTAATTTATCGTACATTCATGAAAATCTAGATAAGAGACTAACAGAGACATGCATAGGCCGAAAAGTTAATAGCAAAAAAATGCACCTGATGCCCTATAAAAGCGCAGTTTATTAACACTTTGCAATATAGCTGACATATGCACGGGGAGAGCCTTGCGTAATGGCAGATGACAAAGCACCTGTAAATACAGGAATATCCTTTTAAGCCATTGATGGCTCTTAAAGGTTAAGTACGCAATAAATAAATATTATGACTCAATCACCATCAGAATAAGGTGAAGAACACTAGTTTGTTCTTCCATGACCGCTCGAGTTAGCCATGTTGCTAATATCATCACTCCGCCTTCAGCCAAAAACCTGGAAATACAAAAGAAATTAGAACATGCAGAAAAAACTACCCATTTGCATAAATTATCATAGTCATGATTCACCAAGACCAAGTTCAAAGTACCAATGAAGAACTGGGATTTTTTGGATCCGCAAAATCCACTCCAGCAATTTAACCTGCCCAGAGAAAGATTCTTCACTCCTCATCAAGCGAAAGATATTGTCCACAAAATGACTATCCGACTTTTCTTTGCCAAATGGGACCACCTCAGGCTGCATCGATCGAGACGAACCTTCATGACTATCTGGAGCTATTGTGTCCATCGGAACAGGTTCTGCAGACACATTCGGATACGAAGTTGAGGGAGTCCCATCATGACCCTCATCACAGTTCCTAGATCTGTCAGCCTGCTCTCCAGACAATCTGATGAAGTTCCTTACTCTTGATCGCTGACCAGCAAAAAACTCCCGGACCTATAAGGTATAAACATAAAGTGATATTCAGTAACTATTTCAAATCACCAAAAGCAAATTTCTACAGCAGCATACGGTCATATGGGACCAAGTTTCCAATAGAACCTAAATAAAACTTGGCCGTCATCATAACAAGTATATGGTTAACATTTTACATTCAATAAGCCCGTGAGAAACATGTCAAATAGTATTATAGGTGCTCACGGAACTTCTGAAAAGCAGGTATTCCCTGCCCACAGGTTGGGATTCAAGAGAAACCAAAAAGAGGATAAGGCGACCTGAGTAGCCGTAACCCCAAATTGAGAACTGATCTCCCGTGTTTCCCTTTTGCAAACTGCATCTTTAATAGAAAATACAAATTGCATGTACTTTACAGCCTTTGGATTCAACAAATCTCTAGGTCTCTTTCCTGAGAAAATTGATGGCAAGCAAGTAGAAAAAAAATAGTGAAAATCTAACAATTTTAACAAAACTGAACTGCCAATTAATCAACAATGTAAAACCGATAACTTCAGGGCTGTAGATCGATTCATCTCGTCACGTAATCTTGCAATATACTACATCTAAAACAGTTTTCTCATTGACAATAGTGGAAAAGACAAATAAATTCATTAATCAATCATTGAATAGAAACCTCTAACTGAATCCCAAAACCAATTTGGCACACAACTAAAATAAAATCAAATAAAAACTCACCGATTTTAATAGATAACGCTCCAGCAGCCTGTATAATTTCATTAAGCGTGATCAGAAAAGTAAAGATAAACAAATGATTGGAAAATCAGTTAATTATCCAAAAAGCACAAAAAATTTAATCTTGACGCAGGAAATCAAATAAATGAATAACCAAACAAACCATTTCTTGAGACAGAGGATTGACGCCAGTGAGTTTACATTGGGTGGCAACAATTTCTTGGAGCTTTTCAATCTGTGTCTGAAAAAGATCGTTCTGAGCTTCCAACAACCCTTGATACGACATCGCAGATCTCGTCGACACGACCAATTCCAATTGAACGTCCTTCAAAGACTCCATACCTATCTCCACGGTAGAAGGAAACATACCTACAGGCTCAAGATAACACTCGCGTCAGTTCAAATTAGCAAAAAGGAGCAAAATCGTCGAATCATGGACCCGAAGGTTTCGGTTCTGCAGAATGAGGCTAGGGTTAATTAATACAAATTTATCCCAATTCATAAATTATATACTTAAAGATATTATATTTTTAAAATATTTATAAATATATAATAAAATTATATTACTTCTTACTATATATTGTAGTACTATAATTATATAATAATACAATTATGACTCAATAACTAAAATCATATAATATAATAAAATAAATATATTTTATTTATGTAATGACTCTAATAATTTAATATTCTTTAAATTTGATTTAACATGAATATTGTTTTATAATGTATTACGTAAGTATATTAAAAATAATTCTATGCATAAATTTATATGGTGTTTAATATTCATATTTATATAGTACTATGATTATATAAGAATACATTATGACTCAATAACTAAAAGCATATAATATAATAAAATAAATATATTTTATTTATGCAATGACTCTAATAATTTAATATTCTTTAAATTTACTTTTAACATGGATATTGTTTTATAATGGATTATGTAAGTATATTAAAAATAATTCTATGCATAAATTAATATGGTGTTTAATATTTCACATATATATATATATATATATTTAAACTTTTTTTTAACAAATTTATAGAAAATATATTTTACCGTAAAATGGCTACATCAAATTTTTGATTTCAAATATAAACACATTTTGTAAATTAGTACTCTTTGTAATACATTACTATTTTTAGGATCGAGCGTTTGTCAGTTTACAAAAAAAATTATAGTTTATAATAATTAATTAACTTCAATCTTTTAAAATGATTGAAGTGTTTATAGATAGATAAAATTAATATTTTTATTGCATATCTATAAATATTTTAAAAATATATTATGTTTGAGTATATAATTTATCAATTGAAATGTATTGTATTAACTAATAATTTTAAGATTTTAATCAATAAAGTAACCTTGAAAAATAAAAAACATACCTAGTTGAATTTAATTTAATAATAATAATTGGACTTCAAAGCAATTTTGATTAAGTATAAAATTTATTTTTTAGATGGATCATGAATCAATTAAACTATTTACCATATCAATTTAACAAGTTATCAATAGTTCATACACCAAAATAAATTTAGATTTTAGTGAAATAATATGAGTCAATTTCAAATATAATCCATCTTTTAGATTCATTTATTTTTAATCTTTTAACTTTTAAAACAATTTTCCTTTAAATCCATATCCTCAAATTCATCTAAAACCCTAAAACTATCTAAGGTTGTGTTTGGATTGAAAGATTTGAAATGAGATCATTTCAAATTCTTCATTCAAATCCTCTTTTATATTTGTGTACAAAAATTGATGAAGATATTCAAATTCCTCATTTTTTTTGCAATCATTTCATTTGCATCTTGAATGGATTTGAAATGACAACGATTATATTACATTTCAAATCCACGAATTTCAAATTATTAGATTTCAAATCATTTTCTTCAAATCAAATCATTTCATCCAAATGCAACCACATATCTCATTTTCATAAGAAACTTTTCTACCTTTCCTCAATACTATAGCTTCACTACTCAAATATCATATTCTAAATTTTCAGATATCATTTCTTCTGTTTTTCACAAAAAAAATTACACTTTATTGAAATCAAGATTTCTACATTAAATTGGTAAATTATCCAATCAAATTTTAAATTGAACCCAATAGCCAATCTCGTTGGTCTAGTTTCGCTCCTTAAACCATGCAAAAGAGGGGTAATTAAGCTACATATTTACTCAAATAACCAAATCTTAATAATACCGACCGATAAAAAAATATTATATTTTAGTAGTTGGTATCTTACTAAATTCAATATCAAAAGATTCCATATTAAGATCATTGTGTAGTCCCACAAATATGTAGGATCAAGCGCTTTCGTTTTACCGAAAAATATAATTGATATTAACGATGCAACATAATCTTTAAATCGTATAGCAACACAACTGTCATGTTTCGATTGCTCTCCAATCTGACACAATTATTGCACTGCATCAATCTCCCTCCCAATAATTACATTATCTTGTAACTCATGGGAATCGAGCATGTGACATTGGCTCTGATACCACTTATTGGATCAAGCGATTGTCGCTTTACCAAAAACTATAGCTGGTGATAACGATGTAACTCTAATCTTTAAATTGTATAGCAGCTCAAGTGCCACTTTCGACCGCTCTCCAAACATGAATAATTATTGCACCCCAACAGAATCACTAACCAATAAAATAATGGGCAGCTAATAGAAACCTGAGAGACTCGAGAGTCGAAAATTTCGTAGTGTGTCTTGAACATCTTGTAAAATAAATAGCAAATCCAATTTTTAAGTTGGTTTGTCGATAATGATTAATTTGTTTGAGCACACAAAATTGGTGGTCGTTTCACTGACACTGTGACCGGACCACACGTTATTTGATTGTTTACCTTTATGAACCGATACAAGATCAAAAAAGGCTGAATCTTCATATTATTGCAGTGATTCAATCTTTTGTGCAACTTTTTTTCTTTTTTCGAACCTTGGGCTCGATCTTATGAGGTTGTACATTAAATATAACGATGTATATGTGCGAAATCAACCTCTAGGACAGAAATTAAAGTTATAAATTATAATATTTCTTACATCACATTGCACTGCTATCTCTAAAATTCGATCTACCAATTATGAAATGAATTCAAAGTATGCAAATGTATTTAGAAAAAAAGGCTCGATTTCTTTCATCTCGGCCTTGCATTTTTCCAATCCATTGGGATTCCAAGTGTTATAGTATGTAACTTCTTTTTTTTTACACCTCTTCATCTATATGTTCATGTTATTGCATAGATTAGACCTTAATGTTGCTGTAGTCCAAATGAAATGTATTTCCACGAAAGATGATGAAATATGTTACTTAGTGACCGCAGACCGCGGTCTCTAATTTTTAGTCGACGAGTTGATATTAACTTTGTTCATTTGAGACCGGCGTTCAAGATATGGCGTTATTCCATTTTATGAGTACCTCCAGATCAAATGTTTTCTCGGATAAATTCTATAAGAATATTGAAGCTGGCCGGTAACTGGCAATGGCAAGATCCGATTCAACTAATACACCACTGTAGCTTTATTTGACGAGCATCTGGCCATTAAGGTGGCAACTTCTATGCAATTGTAAGTCAAGTATGAGCTAGTGAATTATGGTTGAGGATTCATTGCTTGCATACGTGCCTCAATGTCTCCTATGTGTTTTATCAAATTAATTACCCATTGAATTTCTGGCCGGATTATGATTATGTTGTAGATAAAAGAGTTTCTTTAGTCATGTAAAGACAAGTTATGACACTTAAAAGTGTTTGTAAATTTTTGGATTTATATTGAGATCTTGAAGAGTCAATGCCTAAATATCCATAATAAGGGTATATCAGTTGAAAAGATCATTACTGCATGTTAACTATAATTGAAGGCTCTTTGTAGATACTATTAATTTGTATTAGTGGGTTAAACCAAAATTGATTTTTGATGATGAAACTTGAGGTATGCCTGCCAGCAAATTAGTTTAGCTCTAATTTCATCAAGTTGCGATCCCATGTCTATAACCATTAAGAGTCACACAAATAGTTAATATGATCTACCCGAATAGGTTAGTTAAACTTCAAGGCAGATTGCCTCTGCTCACGATTCCATCATGGGTGCGATTAAAACCAAGATTCACCACCGAAATCCCTATCAGATATTCTGGTTCTTCATTTTTTTTTCAGTGATAGAAGAATCTGTATCTTACATAAAAAAGGGATGATGGAAAATATCATTACAGAATTGACTGAGAAGCCTTTATGGAAACTTGGTTCTTTTGGTGCAATATTCACATTATTTCCTCATTTGCAGAATGATTAATTTACTATAAGGTAGGCGCGCAACGTGGTTCGAAAATCACCAGTCCAATTCTTTTCAATGATTCTCGGCATGCATTTTTTTATTAGATTTATCAGTAGCAAAGATTTTGGAGATGACTCGTCATGCCTGCATGCACGGTCAATAATTTTTCCATTACAAGAGAATCTATTCAAAAGTGGTGAAAAGATAGAAATTTCTTGCGGTCCAACAAAACTATTCTTATACATTGTTTGGATCCAGGACTAATTAATAATTATTTGTGCTCGATAAACTCATTCTTCAAGCAAAAACATAGCACACTACGTACAAAATTTAAAGGAAGTTTTTCTGGTTTATTTTCCTAGTTGAAATCTTGAGCAAATGGACGTAGAAATGTCATTAAGATAGGCATTAACTTGGTAATTTTGAAAAGCAAAACTCAAAATTTAAAAATTATAATTAATTTGGGAGATAGATCGCCATCGTTCGACTCTTGATATTGGAATCCAGTATCTAAACATATCTTTAGTTTCTTTCTTGAAAAAGTGCCTTTAAACATGTTTTTTAGGGCATCCGATCCAGTTATCAGAGACCATACACCTTCTTTTTAAGGGAAAAAGCAGTCCACTCGAACAAAATCTTCCTTTATAAATACAGAGGCAAACATCTCAAGCCTCATGCAGTTTTATCAAACCTTCTCTTCCTTCAAATCCCATAATACATAAATATTCGACCACCATTTCTCGGATCGAATTCCATGGCCGAGAAGGTACTAAAACTGGCATCAGAAAACGGTATCATGATCTTCAGCAAGAGCACTTGCTGCCTATGCTACGCAGTGCAGATACTCTTTCAAGAACTGAATGTAAAACCTAATGTCTATGAAATAGACCGCGATCCCGAGGGAAAAGAAATCGAGAAGGCGTTGATGAGGATGGGATTCAGTGGGCCTATACCCGCAGTTTTCATCAAGGGAAAGATGGTTGGTTCTACTAATGAAGTCATGTCTCTCCACTTGAGTGGCTCCTTGATTCCACTGCTCAAACCTTATTATCAGGCTAATGTGTCTTAAATTGTGCAGATTATGTTTCAGCACAAGGGTTTTATTTATAGTAGAAGACTAAATAAGATTTGCTCCATGCATGATAATTGTGAGCTACCTCCATCTAGCTAGAGTACTTGAACTGGAGTATTCTAATTATAGAGTTTAGCTTTGATATGTCAATATATAAATTAAGTATTCAGCTTGGTAAATGAATCTTTCATATTTTGGTTGTTTCTTTGATGAAACATTTTCATATGCGGACGGTGAAAGAAGTTGGACAATTAATTTTAAGTATATTTACATATATGTATATCAGTATATCCAATTTCATTAGTGCTGTATAACATAGTTGCAAAATTTTGGGCCATCATTGTTGCAGTTTGACAGAAAAAATTAAATTTGCATATAATAATCAAACAAAAATATTTTCTATTATATGGTCTTTATAGTTGAATTACTAATATTTTCGATGAATAAGAACTTCTTGTCCATTCTCATTGATTCACGGTAGGGAGCAAACACAAATAGAAAAACTCGCATTGGGTTTGGAGATAATCAGGTTTGAAACGACGAGTTCCACCATACCAAGAAGACACTCTATCCCTGACTACACCCCCTCCCAAACGCCCATTGAGAACTAAAACCAAATAATTCTAAGGCAAAGGATCGAGAAATTCAGTGTCTAGATGGTTTACCTTATTTCTACACGATCATCTTACAAAGTTTTTTCGATACTGATCCTCGTGTTAGATCAATAGATAGAATCTGGCTACATTGCCTTATTAACAGTGATCTGGCTCAAGTGAACAAATGCACCAGCATGGAAACTGCCTGCCAGCACCCAAAAACCAGTTCGATAATGTCACTGTTAGCACAATATGTCAGGATCGATTCCGGGGGTAGGTTGTCATTCCACACCGAGTTCAACCAACTTGAGCTTCAATAGCTCGTGTTCTTGAAATAATTGCATCGAGAGATTATATCGAGTTCGGTTACAAAACCGAGCGGAAGACACTCGACATAACCCGCTCTATAACCTATTAAACATTTGAAAGGTGTTTTAAAGATATGCAATTAAAGTAAATGAACAAGCATTTGTTTATGGAAGTTCGAAGGTGGTGTAATCCTTCTACGTCTCCCCTTCTTCCACCTCATGGAAGGATTCCACTAGACGACTTTGATTTATACAATCCCGTTGTACAAACCCGGTCCAGTTGGGAATTTCCCATCCAACTAGAACCCCTAGCAACTCAACTATGTATGTTCTTTAATGTCTCACATACAAAGACCTCTCATCGGTTGTGATAAATCATCAACCGTTACAATGGTATTCACTCTTCTATTTTAGCTCACAAATACAATGAATAGAGTGAATACAAGGGCACAAATGATTCCATAATGAATCTGATACAGCAAGGTAAGAGGTGCCAAAGGTTTGGGGAGTGCTATTCATATAGCAACTTTGTCTTTGAAGTTCCCCAAATGAATCCCAATTGGGTTTGCTTTGGAAGGCTTGGATTGATCTTCAATCAGCTGTTATTGAGCTTCCAAGTCATGTATATATAGCCCCAAATAATGATATATACGTTAGACACACGAATATGCCCGTTGGAAAAGGTTCTGCACCATTCCCGAGCTTGCAACGGTCATATTCTGGTTTCTGGGTTATTTGTATTTCGGACCGGATTGGCCGGATCAGCTTGGGCAGATCAGTCTGGCCGGATCAGCATGGGCAGCTCAGTCTGGCAGATCAGCACGGGCAGATCAGTCTAGTCCGGATCAGCATGGGCAGATCAGTCTGGTCCGGATCAGTCTGGACAATCAGCTTGATACAAAAACAGATTGATAAACTTGCTCTTCGATCTGTTGCTTGTAACTCTTCATTCTTTGATTTCTGGGCAAAGTGATCCACATGAAAGTTGTAGCCCTTTCTCTTAGCTTTCCACGGAATCAATAATCGCTCGATTTCGAGTTCGTATGAGAGAGTTATGCTCGAAATACGAGGCGATGCTCCTGCTGTCTGTTTGCTGGATGCAGCAGCACATGGTGTTACTTGCAGAAGCTTTTTGGCCATCTTAACATCCGATTCAGTCTTTCACTTCCAAAGATGACTTGTAGATCTTTGTCTTAGCTTTCCAACCCATACTGAATCGTTCCGTTCCGATAAGCGAGCTAAGAGTTATGCCCACCAGACTGACAGTTGCTTGCTGAAACAACTTGCTGTTTCTTCGCGGTACAGCTCGATCTTGCAGGCGTCTTTTCTCATTGATAACATTCGAACTAGCCGATCTGTTGTGAAATATGACTTTTAGTATTTTGAGTTGGCTGTTCATTCTCTTTGGAAGCACGTCATTTCGATATCCGAGCTATTAGATATGATCGAAACAATCCGCTTTGCCAGAATTCCAGCCTTGGTCCAACTTGATATTTTCAAGCTACTTCTTTGTAATTCATCAAGCTCTTAATTATGATCTATGATTTGCACACTTGATGAAATATGTTAGCAACACAATAACAAGTTTTGTTAATATCAAAATCAAGATTATTCGGGTTTCCAAAACCCAACACAATATATCTCTTGTCAAATATTGGTCTGATGTGCTTTATGCATTCAAAGCCCCATTAATAACACACTAGCATCTATAAATATATTATCACTATTCTTAAACAAGATAACAAGAATAACGCATTTCTCGTTGAAGAAACACGGATCGCTATTATTTTAAACAATATTTTTCAATGTAGCGATTGCGTACCGCTAGTGCACGGTGTCAATTTTTAGTATAATGATTTTAAAAGTACGAGTGTCGAACCCACGAGGACTAGGAAATAAGTACCAAACTCCACTAGTTTAACTATATTTAGCCTACGAAAATTAGTGATTATGATTAACTAAATTGACAAATTAACTCAACAATTAACCCAACACACAAGAACGAATAAGATTAGATCAATAGAGACAATTATCAAGACTTTTGGTTAACCCATGCAATCCCTCACAATTCGCCTATAGGTAAGAATTAAATTCAAACGTTCTAAGGTGCCGAGTTCTCCTAATGCACTTGTTATACCTTGGTCTGGTTATAACAAGTGTAATACTACGATGCAACAAGACAATGCTCATGCATTTATTTAACACTCAATATTGTATGTCGATTTATGAAGACTTCTAGCCTTCGATTTTAGTAAATCTATTGCTATCACACATGTATTTGACTTTATCTTTTGATCTTAGTTTAAATACATGACTTTAATCCCAAAATGATTACTCGTCATACGTCCAACTTTAAAATTGACCATTCTTTTAGTTGATAAATATTAATGGTACAAAAAGGTAAACAACACGATATCATGTATACTATACTCACTTTTTAAAATTATTTTAAAAATATATATCATATTCCTACGAAAGCATATCGTGTTTTGGAAGTGACACTCTTTTTGACTCTATTTGTTGTACATTAATTATTATAATTACGAAATAATATGGTAATGAAAGAGTGAAAATGAAAGGCAAACTAAAAAACAAAAGGCTCAAGGAGCTAAGTATTTGAATACATTGTTATTTATGAAAAATAACTAAAATAGTGCACATTGATGAATTTAAAATCATCTAAACTGGTTAAGTGCCACCAATTAATCTCATCCATACACAAAGTCTATTTGAACATTAAATTTAAAAAATTGGTATGATTAAATGGAAGATAAGAATTTTAATGATTAAATTAATCTTTTTAGAATGGATTCAAGTTCGAGTCCTTTTAAAAGTATTTGAACTTTAAAAAAAAATTAATTAGGCGGAGTTTGGACAATATTAGAATTAGTGGAGTAAAATAGAATTTATCCAATAAAGTGGGGACGAAGAAGGGTAAATATACTGGATCAGATTCGATTCTTGTTCTCACCTTGAGTTGGGAGAGACCGTTCCAGCAACATCGTATGTTGAAGAAAGCTTTGTCTTGTACCTTCCCATGGTAGGCTAAATCAGAAAGAGAGAGCAATCATCACATCTGGGCTCTAAGTCAAGCTTTAAACCAAGTGCGCGGTGAGCGTAGTAGCCCCCTCGGGCACTCCAAAAAAAATGGGATCTTTAATTTTCAACAATCCGACGCTGGTTCGCCCATTGATCAGCGGAACCAGTTTGCCGAAGATTGGCGTAGAGATCAAGGGGCAGAACAACCTTTACTTTCGATTTCTCCAACTTCCTGTTCGAATTCTCAAATCATCGAGAATTTACTACGACCCATCTCCACCGAGTAATGGGAGCGAAGATCCTCCGAATTTTCTGGAAGAACTCAAGGTTCCGAAGCACTGGTTGGATCCGACAAAAGCCTCCGTGGTAAATTATTCAGTTTGGTACTTTCACTTCAATTATTATAGAATTGGACCTCCGGATATAACAAGGTTGTTGGTATTGATGTTAGATATATGGTAGAAGTCGAGTCAGACGGTGGGTTACGGTTGGTATATTGATATAGATGTATTGGTTGAGTGTGGTTTTTTTTGGCAGGAATCAGAATGGCTAAGAGTGACACTGAACAAATGGTTGGACGATGAGTATTGTCCGGAGGAAACTAATATAGAAATAAGCAGGGTTGCCGCGTCTTCTTTCAACAGATCGCTGTCGGAAAAACGAGACGATCTGGGAGAGATTCTGTTGAAAATGGCTGTCGAATTGGAATCCATATCTTACCAAGATAGCTTTCACGGAGCCTTCTCGTCAGCAAATGCTGCCGTCAATCTTATTATTCAACGGATATCACAAACCTAATAATGTGCGTTTTCTTGAGTTAATTATATATTCTCCAACATCCATTGAACTAGTATTCTTGATTTACCACTAGTGTATCAAGTTGTTAGCATTGAATTTTATGGCCAGCTGCCGCCATTCCGCGACTGTTTTTGCGAATCATGGTTGTTAGATAAGCACACATACTATTGAGTTCGATCTTGAAAAATACTTCTATGCGACTTTTCATTAGTCATAACAAACTACACTAGTATATCCAAAAATCAAGCATGGATTTAAATTAACAACTCATCCTACATGGTTGCAGATATGTATATCCAAACGTCAAACCAGACTAACACTGTAATTCCTTATAAGCAAATCCAATCCCCTTATACCTGCCTCCAGCTTTTTAAGTCAAAAGATTCGATGAATATTGGGCAGGACACAAACATTAGCAAAGGTGACACTTCCCAAAAGCTTTCTCAACTCTTCATCATTCCCCACAGCCAATTATATGTGCCTCGGCATGATTCTGCTTTTCCTGTTATACCTAGCCATTTTCTTGGCAAGCTCTGAAGCCTAAGTACGAGCGTCATCCCGATTCAAGCACAGAGATAAATTAACAAATCGAAAGTAAGCATTATCTTGACAGCAAGGTATAGAGGGCCTCGGCCACCCTTGGTGGACTCATCAGATTTTTGAAGGGGGTGAAATAAGGAGGAAGGTATGCAAATTCATTGTGAAGTCGGGTTTACAGAAGAGTCTATCGAGCAATGCTATGGAATACCATCGGTGGATGTGGCTTGCATCAGCAGCTTGTCAAGAAAATGTAGAAGATTTTAAATTTTGCTCTTGGGGAGCTATTTTTGGTGCATTAAAAAGAGTAACTGTCAATTTACCTCATGTTGTATCACTAATAGGCACGTTATCTCATGTGGTTTGTCCAATATAGCTTACCGTCTCGCACACAAATTTCAGATTTTTTGGCTTGTCGTAACGAAAACGCTGAGTGTGTGCTGCCTTATTTCCATACCACAACAAGGTTTATGAAAAACTCTCATTTATAAGGGGTGTTTTGCATCTACTTACAAACCACGTTGAGGTAAATTACACCTGATCGAAACCATTTGGGGTACTTTACATTTGATCGGAATCACATGGAATAAATTACAATAGAGTAAAACAATGTCAAATTAACTTTCTAAGTTTATGTGCAAATTACCGCTTATGTTATTTTCTATGTACAGATTACTTCATGTAAGTAATATATGATTTTTTTATATCAGATAATATTATTTTTAAATATTAATTTAATTCTTAATAACATTTTAATTTTTACGAACACCAAATAGAATTTCAAATGTAATTCCAAATTCCATTTATTTATTCAACAGAACACTTAACATTCCACAGTAGGTCAAATCTAATTAACCGAAAGCATAAAAAGAAACCGAATTAAAATTCAGAAGCGCTAATATCGTCAAGCGATCGGATTCTGACATGGCCACCTTCTTCCCGAGTCGTACGAACCACTAAAACCTCGCGTCGATGGTTCGGAATCGCCGCGATGCCCAGCCTGCCGTTGTCCCTCATCTTCACCAGGTTGAATCTGGGCCGTCCGTTCTCGCACAAGCTCGACAGAAATGGCGGAAAAACCTTACTCTGCTTCATTTCCACTCTTATCCGCACGAGTGATGATACGGCCGCCGACTGTCCCTGATCGGTTAACGAACAATAGATGTCCGTTTCAGTTAAGCTTTCAAATCCGATACATTCGGTGCATGTCGCGAACCGATTGTAGTTGCCACCATTAACCGAATTTGCGGTGCCGCCAGTCATGATAATTGGGGAAAAATGTGTGCGGCGGAGTAGAGGTTTTGGAAGAACTGGTAAGATAGATTTACGGTATCAAAGTCTTAATTGCTTTATGAGCCATACATGCATGTTAAAATAAATTTCCATGAATTTGTTTGCCAACACCTGTAAACCCTAATTCCTTCTTAATTGCTTTTTTGTTGCAGAGCTATGAATGAGTGGTTGATAACAGACAAATAAATTCATCAGCATCGTCTAGAGGAAGAAGAAAACAAAGGTACCCTTCATTTTCTGCATTCATCTATAATTACTGCTATAAAACCAAAATAATTAGCTTGAAAGTTGAAACAAATTAAATCTGCTTAATTTACCGAAAAGAACAGGCCAGAAGGGGAGATCTGAGAGAATGGAAATTGGGTTTTAGCGGTTGAGTTTAAAACAGGAAGAACTAAAGAGATCAGGTGAGAAAAATATGATGCATGAACTCGTTATTACTCTGAAATTTCATGGTATCATCGTCTCTCAACTATCATTTATTAATGCATTTATTAATGTCTCGTCATCGGATCGGACCCACAATTTGGGAAGCAGGATGACTCGACCAGGCTAGACATAAGAATTTAACAGATTTTGCTGGGTGAAACTTAATCTTTACAAAAAGTATATGGATAAAAGTTTTTTTTTTTCCAGTTGAATATACGGACTCACTGGCCTTGGTGCTCGACCCACAGCCGCTTGTCATGAATAGAAGGGTAACGCAAGGTTGCATTAATTTTGTTTCCCCTGCCACCTTACCTTAGCAGGACAATATCTGAGCCTTCGAGTATTTCATTTTAAACATCCCTCAGTTTCTCCAGTCTTGCATTTAATTGTCGATGGTACTTCTGTTGTTTCTGGTCTTCGTTCGGATGTTCGGGCAAGGAATCTTGAGGATGACAATGATGTCCACTCCAGGTTTCTTATGGTGTCTTAAAATCTATTGCATTGCAGCTGAAGGGCACCTATTTATGAGATAGCATGTTGTTGGACAGCCGCTGCCCAGCATGCTTCTCACTTGTTCAAGGATGGTTCAATTCATCCTTTCTGCATGCCCCACTGTCTCCCTGGCAGACTAAGGGTGCCACAGGGAGGCGCTGAGGTGTATCCTTAATACCGGAAAATGATTTTTTCCCACGGTTTTATTCCATTTGACTTTTTTCTCATGGTTTTCTTGCTTAATTTCAATTCATTAAACCTCAAATTTCCAATAAAATTCTCTCCCAACTAGGATATTCTCATTTCCTTTCTTCGATTTATATTGACCGTGGATATTTATATTGTTGGTCAAATTTAAAATATTGCCGAATAGAGAGATACTTGTCCATTTTGTTGGCTCCAAGCCTTATGGCTCTAATTTAATGCATGCATGGTACTATAATTATGTATATATATGTGGCTTTTTTATTTTTTATTTTTTATATAAGGGAGTGTAATATTTTTTGTTCGGAATAAAATAACATATATGTATAAAGATCTGATTTCTGTATTAGAGTGTAACATTTTTGCAAAAATGTATAGGTATGGATTCACTCAAAAGACTTTAATATTTCTTACTTTGGAAATTTTACAAAAAATACAACAGGTAATGTGTTCTGAACGGAAAAAAAATACGAAGTCTTTGATCATGACAACTTCAACCTCATACATAGAGTGGTATGATAAGGTTCGGGATCTTTTTAATGTTGATTGTTTGACTCATAAGATCGTAATGTAGTTTGTTGTCCAATGTATGATATATATTCTTGTTTCTTCAGTTGAAATCATATCACATGATGACTTACAATGGTTTATTTCCATTCATGAACAAGTTCCTCTTTGTATATCTCTTGAACGCAAGGCATCAATTGATTTAATTCTAGACATGATTACCTCTGGTCATCATTCTTCTCCTTATGTTAAAAATGCATTACAAAACTATGAAATTGAAAATGTTGCACAAAATCTAGATGTTGAAGGAGGGCTATTGAATCATGTTTCAGATATTGATCAACCTTTTGAAATATGATAGAATTGTCAAGAATTTGCACATGGAGGTATTAACACCGACAGTGTTGACAATTATTTTACCGACGGTGTGATTGTTTCAGATGACCACCAAAATGTCATCCTTGTTTCTATGCTGATTTTCATTTATCAACGAGACATGTTATTTGTCTTGATGGTACTTTTCTGAAATATAAATACAGAGGGCATTGATTATTGCAATACGCAACATGCCAAGATACCGACAAATTTATCATATTGCTTGGGGAATTGTGGATTCTGAGAATGAGATTCATCATGATCGTATTTTTTGTCAAAACTGAAAGAGCAAATTGTTGCCAATTGGTATATTCGGTCGACAAATGAGTATTACCGAAACAATTAAAGTGGTATTTCTACAATCTCATCATGGTTATTTGCATGCAATCTTGTCAACCATGGTTGAATATATTTGTGTATATTGATGTATGGACCGAGACTCAAACTCGATTCATACAATAATTTCTCCATGACCACAGCGATCTGCATAACTAAATTAAGATAATAAAGGGTATTTGAGGATTTTTAAATTATATGAGATATAATGTAAAATATTTGATAAAAAATACTATTTTTGGACATGATTTTGAAATAGGTTAGCGATATTTATAAAATAGCATAAAAAAATTAATAAAAATGGATCATTTAGAAGTCAAGAAAGACAAGATATAATAAGAGGAAATTGTAAAAATGTACCAATAACAAAACAATAATTCAACTAAAGTAAAAAACAACTTTTCTTAACAGTACCCATTTGTGAAACTTTTATTCACATAGGTCAATTTTAAAACTTGTAAGTTGGAGCCTTACTTGGGGAAGAAGAAGGGCGAAATCGAGAAATTAATAGGGGATAATGGTGCTTTGGAGGGTGTATAAAAAGGGTTGTTACTGGGGTGGTTGATCCCGAAACATTTTGGTTAGATACTTTTACAGAGTGCATAAGCTCGAGCACCAGGATAGAATGAGAGGTAAGCTTATGAAGAGGGAAGATTCGGGTGACGCTGAGAAAGAATTTTCTTGGGATGTCGATTATGATAATGGTTATAGTGGGATTCAGCAAAAGACTGGCGTAGAAGTGGATGGATCAAGGAGCGTAGAATCCGGTGATAGAATTTTGAATCTTCTTTCGGAACACGAGGGTTCTAGCAGTAGATCACTTGATGGTGGTGTTGATAAGAACAATTTGATGGAGTCGAGTAGTAAGAGTGATGGGAAGTTATCTTTGGTCAAAAAGTGAGGTCCGAAGATGTTGAAGTAAACATTGACCAGAAGATATCGGAGGAGAGTGGTTTAAAGAAGGATGATGAAATAGTGTTGCCATTGGATGAAAGAATGGATCTTGTGGAAATGGGTGAATCTTTGAAGAATAATGATGCATCGGCAAAGGTGAATGAGGAGGACTTGGAGTGGGATGAAGTGGGATGAGATTGAGGACGTTGGAAGTGGCGACGAGAAGAAAATTTTGGATGCTAATGGTGGTAGAGCGAATAGGGCCGAACTGCGGAAGCGGTTAAGTGCTGCAGTAGATGATGAAAATTTGAGATGACGAGCCAGTGAAAGCTTGATTGCAAAAACTGTTGCTTCGTAAATTCAGGAAGATAACTGTGGGGGTTTGAAAAATGAAGAGGCATAAATTGTATCTCGCTGATGCAATTTTTCATTCATTTTGTCTTGATGTTAATTTGTCCCTCTGCTACTTAATGGTTATGTGGCTCAATGTTCTGTTATCTTAATCATACCTTGTATCCTGATGCCTTTGCTCTAACTGTTATTCGTATGCGAAGTTTCATTATTCAAAGCTCTCAAGTGAAAGTAGGAAAAAGCCAAATGACGCACTACTTTATGTTTAAAACTTGTGTTTTTTACAGTGGTTTCACCAAGAATCACACGGCGTGAAAATATTAGCCTAATGAAAAGCATCAGTTGGAAAATTTCTTACTTCTTGAACAGAAAAGGGAACCATACTCTAAAAAATAACTCGATCAGAAAATGAGGGTCGATACAAAGCCTTCAACCGACTAAATCACTCTCAATGTAACCTCAAGATCAACCATTCCAGGGGACTACATAAATGCATTGAATGTATAAAGACCAACACTAAAACCTGGCAGATTAGAACAATCAATTTTTCTCAGCATCTGGAGCTTCTTTTGACATGAGAACATTACCGAAGTTACTTGGGAATCACACATATAAATATTATGAACTGTTGAGCCCTGAATCAGAATTCGTTTCTTTTACTGTTTCAACTGAGGAATTTAGAGAAAGAAACAGTCCTCTTTGAGCACGTGGAGGAAGATGTTTTGCGGGTTTTCGTGAGCCAACAGTCCTGGGCAAGAATACCCCAGTGCCACCACCTGGAAACCTTTTAGGACTCACAACCATAGGACGCACTGGGGTTAACATCACCAAAGGGGGGCGCAGGAGACCCCATTTTGGGATCACAGTAATCGGCTTGTAGCCAGTGAGCATCGTGTTTGGATTTGGGGCACCAGGTTGCCATAAAGTCATGGCTTTATTTAAAAGGCTTTCGGCAGGTGTGTTGTTTTGGGTCTGTGCTCGAACTCTGAAGAAGGTAATGGTCACCCTCTTGTTAAGCGAGGCGCACATAACGTGCCTTGCTGTGTCTGAACTGTTCCCTCTCATGACTACAAGAGACCTGCAAAAAATGTTTGTAATGAAACACCGTGCCATCGATAAAATCTGGAGCAGTAAATGATTAGATACAATACTAACCCTTCCTTCAGAGAAAGCATGAGTGGTCCTCTATAATTTCCTTCACCATCGTTCACTAGCGTGCGGCCGAATGCCATTGTTGATTCAGAGAGGAGGAGCGTAGAAAGAGGCTGGTCCAAATGAGGCGGTTTAAGAAAAGGCTGCGAATATTCGCCCTAATACCAAAAAGATTGTTAATACTATACATTTATGCATGGAGCTATGACTAGAGATATAATCGACGATACAAAGTTGAGATAATGTATACCTCATCAAAGAAGTTCACGATGCAGCTGTTTGGTTTCCTATGTTCTGGAATCAAATGCCATTGAATCAAGTGCTCAATGACACCTTGGAGAAGAGCTGGGATTGGCTCGACATAGTCTGTTAACATAATTCAAAGAAAGAAATATTAACATTACATGCAGCTAATTACTGTTGCACTAGGAAAAGATATCAAGAAAGCAATCAATAGAGGCAAACAAAATACATTCTAAATACTTACTCTTTTGGGTAGTTGAATCGTTGTTTATCTTCCCGAAAATGGGAACGCCTAGCTGAATCAACTCTCTCTTGTTCCCTTTCACTTGCTGATTATATAAAATAAAGGTCTCATCTGAAAACATATGCAGCGTATGATCAGAGCTATGCCGTGGTAGAATGAAGTCCAAGCGATCAACTTGTGCATAGGATCCATGGCAACATATTGAATGAAAAAAATAAGCACCAGACAATCAGTTTGTACACTTTGAAACGTATTGGAGTTCTCGTTTAAATACGTTTGATCAGTGTGCCATATTTTGTTACTGGCAAAACTATTTGTAGCAGTAAATCATATATTTAATCTCATGCAAAATTAATTCCCAAACCTGGTTACAACCTCAAAACTTCTGGTCCAAAACGAAACAATTAGTCTAACTATATACGCATCACGAATCACAGGATCCACCTGACAGTTCACCATTCTGACCAGCGACTCGAAGTTCATTCACGAAGTCATTCAATTTAGAAAGCTCGACATTAGTGAGTAAGTCTTCATACAACTTAAGACCTCTAACAACATTCACCTGCATTACAATTTATAGTTAATAATACATTATATAGACATATTCATCATGAAACTGAATATTATTTTCACAAGAAAACTAAAAGATTAATAAAGAAACGGACTCACCATATGCCCTTTTACCGGCTCCTTTGCAACGAAACCTTTTGTCATCTTGATTTGAGCACGACGCGCATCACAGTTTTCATGGTTGGAACACATATCAACATGTACGAGAGATGGGTGCACTTCTTGAGATCCTGTGGTGCATCATAAGAAATAACAAATTTTGGAATCATCGGAGAGCAGAAAAGAAAGTGTGTTTTCATTTTCTTTAAAACATCGACACATGAAATTAAAAGAGTTTTCGCCTTTTCGGACATGAATGAAGCAAATTTACTGATGAGAGTCAGGTCCATGTACCAACACATAATCAAATAATCTGAAGAAGGCAAAGTACAAATGATGGTGGATTTATGATTTATAAAGAATCTATTAAAAGCACTCGGGGTCAAGATTACACGTTACAAGAGAGCTGAGGCATTAAATAAATGAATGCACCCTTCTTGCACAATAACCAATGAAATAAAAGAATAAATTGAATGAAGAGTCATTATAAAATGCAAGCCAGAAAGCTGTCATCTAAAGCATCAGATCTTTCTCTTGGGATTAACAATGTATGTGCACCAAAACTAGGACTTTGTAATCGCGACAGTATCTAAAGCCTCTCCCTGTTTTCTTGTTTCTTCCTCCCCATGTTACTTTTCTCTATAGTTCAATGTTTAAATTCAAGAACGTTTTACTATATTAGTTTACATCTCCTAAAGAATCATACTGTAATCTAGAATCATTTCACCTTCACTACCATATCGAAGATTCCCAATTCTCAGCTTTTGATAAAATTAGCCACCCACATGTTTTGAACACTTGTTTTTCCAAGATTTACGTCTTAATTTGAGTGCATAGTTGTGGGGGAAAAGAAAAGTGAGAGATACCGTGATATTAATTTGCTGTACCAAGTCCACTAACAGACCATGACAAAGACGAAAAAGCATCATTTGTGCACCATACATAGATCATGAATATATAGTTGAATAGTATCTAAATGGGGCACTTAACCATATCGTACCAAGAATCTAGTTCAAAAGGCTGAGTATTTTTTTCGTGGAGGTTACACTTTTTGGTTAATTCCTTTAAAACCTTGTGTTTTAAAAAAGCCAGCCACAGAACTCTGGCAAATAGTACAAGTGTCTTTGCAAATAATTCTAGAAGTGTTTATCGGTTTTTCAAACCAAAAAAGCATATGTTTGGTAATTGCTTCTCTAAAAAAGGTAAGTAAAAACAATTTAAGTTGAGCGAGAGGTGGCAATTTTGTAATTAATAGAAGTTTATGTGGATGATTTGTTATTTTAACAGCAAATACTCAATGCTTTTGAATTAAAGCAACTTTTTGTAACTTTAAGCAAAACCAACGTAGAAATGTTTTGAATAAATAATTACAAACGTAATATTTTATGCTCTTTTTTTTTTTCTGAAGGGGGTGTTAAATGCAATCTCCCTGAAACTAATAAATACCAGAAAACCGTTTCGGCCAGTCAACTCGGTAAAATACTAAAGTCAAACGACTGGAAACTCCGAGTTGCTTGTGGAAACAACAAGAAGAACCCATATTGGGATTTCGAATATCCCATTGAGGAGCGAGACAAAGAATCATTGAAAATGGACCAGTGGGCCAATCGCAGTCCAGAAAAGCCAACTGGAGGCAGCCACCACGTCTAAACAAAAGATCCGACGGTCCAAACCAACCGCCGCCCATCAAAAGAATTTTTAATTCAAATGTTTCCAAAGCCAACCTCACGCTCCAGTGTACAGGTGCCAAGGCCACAGATCAATGAGGTTGCTTCATTAATGGTGTCCCAATAATAATTCAAATTTGACAATTTTTTTTGTGGACTTTTCTTACAAAATCTAAACCCTCTAGCACGGGGAACAGTGGCCCATTCAGCTCGCAATAATAAATGAATTAGATTATTTGCGGTTCCCCGAAACTAACTGGGCTCGTTGCCGAAAAATTCTTACATACACTGTGTGTGGATCCAAATGCATGCGTGCATGAGTTCGGAAAAATTCTAGCAGCGGATGCGGATGCAGGTGGATGCACCTCAGAACCCATGGCAAGCACATTCAAGAATTTGGTGTGGTCAAGAAAGTTTCCGATTACTTTCCTTACGCATATCGATTTTGTCAAAATCGCCCAAAAAATACTCCGGAAATAATCAAATAAAATATATACTTTTTCAAATGAATTTATTATGGATTATTCAAGAAAACTTAGTTGAACAGTAACAAAAATCACAATCAAATAACTGATCAATCATTTCTTTCTCGGAATCCGAGATCAAATAGAGTATAAATATTTGTGAAATTGAACAATATCGATACTCATTTCTCTTTTTTTGATTAAAATTGTAACATTTTTGATTTGATATGACGCAATGAACAACAGATCGAGGCTTAGTTAACTTACCTGTATCCGTAATCTCACTTTCCGGCGAATCATCTCTGTCATATTCCCCACGCGCCGCTTCACCGCCGTCATTCTCAATGATCTCCGCCGATTCCTCCGCTATATTTTCCAGATTCGTCACTTTCTCATTACACGACTCTGCACACGCAACGTTCCTCTCCTCTATCTTATTCGCAGCCACTTTTTTGAGCTCCATCGGGATAGCCGCAATGGAGAAATACTTCTGCCTATGGAGGATCGGGATCCAGTTCATCCTCCGGCGATGGATGGCGGCGAAAACCGATTGGTATTCGGCCACTCCGCCGCTCTCCATCTGCGTCAGGTGACCGCAAAGCGCATCGATGATAGCATTCGCCGCCGCAAACTCCCCACGGAACCACGAGATTATAGCATCCTTCGCAAAAGTCTCCGACACTGTCGTCATCATTACCCCAGGCGGCGGCGGCGGCTGCTGCTGCACAACCGCAGGCGCCATCATTGGATTCACCTGAATCCGATCACCTTGTGCTAAAACGCCGGCCGGCGGCGGCATCCTTGGTCAATCGATGTAGCGTAAATAGCCCGAGGGGTGTGAATCAATCTCAAGAATTTTTCAGTGAATACTGTGATTTGGGATTGTCAGTGTGAAATAGTTGGTTATTTATGTGCCTAAATTTCGGTAAAAATTTCGTGGGATTACATAAAAATTGTTGAAAAACAAAAAAGAAAAGCAAAATGAGATTCTTGAAATTTAGAGAGCGAAAAAACAAATCTGGATTAAAGGGTTGATGTAGTCACATTTAATATAATTTTCATAAAATTTTTGACAATATCGTCTCTTTATATGGAGTGTGGTCTTTTATGGAAGACTTTTATTTTTGCTTTTCTTATGTACAGTGGATCGATACAATCTCAGATCAAAGAGATGTACCATACCCGGTTGGGAGTACTTGGTGACGTGTCCAATTTTAAGAAGACTGTCAATTTAAGTGAACTCAACTTCCTGCCCAAATATATTTCTTTATGTCCACGTAATATGTATTACACTAAAAATTATTGTCTACTTTCCAATTCAAATCCTTCAAATTGATAGTTCTAATTTAGTACTTTGGATTTGTTTACATTCTTTTGATGATGTGTTGAATTAAAAATAGAAAAATGCTCATTTCATTTATCTATGGGTTTGATGTAGGAATGATAACGAGACGGGTCTTATATAGGTTTGGTCAAACCTGAGACTCATCCCGCTACAAAAAAGGTTGTCATAGACCCGCTCCACGAACCCGTAGGGTTAAACTCGCCCACCCAGCACCACTTGCTTTTTTGTTTTTTGTTTTTTTTTAAAAAAAGTTTTTTATTAGCTAGAAATCAATTTTAAAGAGCATAAATTGAGTTTCGTCATTGAATTTCATGTTTTTCTCTAGTAATATTCATAATAAACATTGTAAAACATTTTTAAGGTATTAGATCGTTATTAATTTGCTCACATTCCCTTCGAAATATTCAACTTCATAAGGTTTTGAGCGGGTCCAGGCCCGCCTTGACAGTATGGGTTTAATACATGTTTGGGTCTAGATCCATCTTATTGCAATCCCTAGTTTGATTTTCCATTCCCTTATCGGTATATCAAATTCTTGGAAGTAAATATTCCATTTAAAAGCGGTTATACCGCAAGATAGTGTCATTAAGAATAGCAACAACTCATCGCGCTTTACTGCTCTAAAAAGCATGGAGCATAATGAAATATTGAGATCAAATTAAGGATTACAACCGAATATTAGCCTTAAAAAATATAATCGTCAATTTGAACAAACATATATGAATGTATATATTTATAGATGCCTAAAGTAGCCAGTAAAGATTCAAAACGAATCTAAATTTACAATCTAGATTTTTCTTTTTTGCATTTTGAGATATCAAATGGATAATCCGAATTTATATATTATGTAACAAAGTCGAGAAAGTAAATCCAAATTAAAAAGATTCAAATTTTAAAAAAATTTCTGTACGATGAGAATTTATTATTTAAGAAAAAATTATGGTGATTGCCAAATAATGTAAGCTACGTTATAAGTGTTGTTTTAGATGTGTGACAGCTATAAAGTTTTTGGTTATTTATAAACGAGAATCCATATAGATCTCATGCAATAAACAAATTAATAACTCCTAAATATATAATACATGTATAATTAATTTATGAATACTAAATTGTTATTTATTTTTTGTTGAAAGTGATGTAACCTTGAATTTAATATCTAACATTTCTTAATATCGTAAGAACTCATGGTGTTGTTTTCTCGTATCTCAATAAAAAATTATTCAATATCATCACTATTTTAAGATATATTTTTAGAGAATAATATTTAGCTTATTTAAAATGTTGTAAACAACAATTGTTTTTTTTAACATGAAACATATATTAGATTAATTGATCAGGCACTTTATAATCGGATCACAGCCCAGAAGCGGCTGTACAAACCAAAGACAACAAGAAATACAAATACCAAACGAGAATACGGATGAAAAGACGCCTATAAAATGTGTGAGGAGAATGCGTCAGAGTAAACAAATCTCCAAAAATCGCACAGCAATGACTAATAAAGTGTTAGAGACACTCTGAGTCTGTCAAGGTCCCCTCAAACCATGCATTCCAGATTAATAGCAAGTAAGGGAATCTGTCTTCCATAACTGAAGGAACTGAGAAGGGAATGGTAGAAGCATGAACTGAAATTGAACACTAAACGCACAAGCTCTCATTCACAAAGTCATCACTGATACCCATCAACTCAGGAAACATGCATGGTGCACGAAACCGAAAAACCCAGGAGTGGACACGGGAATTTTGTGGAGGGGGCAAAACAATTAATAAAATAAAATATAGAGGGCAAAAAAAATTTGAAATATCAAACTACAATTTTAGGAGGTGTAAAATATACTTTTTTTAGTGGTATATTGTTATTTTGAGAGATAAAATATATTTTTTTCTAAAATTCTTTTTTTCCACAAATTTACACCCCTTTACCAAAAGGTGCGTCAGCCCTTGGGTGGCCATTAAATTTATACAACCAAGGTAACATTAAAGAATAGGATAAGCGGAGTATTATTCGGAGCTAGCTTCAAAATGAAGTCCATGGCCCCCCACCAATTAGAATCGAATAATAAATGTATACAGAGCCACGTTGAGGCCAACGAAGTGCAAAAAATAAATAAATTTATTATATTTTACACCCAAAAATTACAATATACGCATCAAAAATTACATTTTACCTCCTAAAATTATATTTTGACCCCCTAAACTTTTTTTACCTCCATTTGATAACATATTTTGCCCCTTATATATATTTTTTGTGTCCGCAACCGGATATTATTAAAAAATGTGATATATATTTTTTAAATTTATATATATTATTAATATAATTTTATTTTGATATGGAACTTTAATACTGTCCCTACAATCATCTGTTGGGTCGACTCAGTGTTTCAATTAGTATCCAAGGCATGAAAAATGTTGTTTAATCCCAAACTAATTATATAAACATTAATTTTGTTTAAATGAACTGTCGAATGTGGCTAAAGAAGTGTGATGTCTTATTCTATCGAATAATTTCTTAAAGGTCATAAAAGTTGTTTTCTTTCCTTTGAATTTTTTTCCAAAAAAATTAATTGTTGTAGTAAGTAACTTTAGCAGACAATTTTCTTTGGTTCGAAAGTTAATATTAGGAAAAAACATATAAAATATTGTTTAATTAAAGTATGAATGGGCTTTAAGAATAATTGCTTATTTAATAATTTTCCATTACTTCAATTATTCTTAAAATTATCAAATTCTAGTCGAACTCAAACACCTTGATTATAGTTTCGTGCTGAATTCAAATATGGAGCTAGCGAACTTAATTAACATCTTGTAATTATACTTAAGATTATATGGATTTTTTAGCTCGGGTTCGGATTGAAGACTTTGCTAAATAATGCTCTATGAATAAGTTCGAGCTGAATGAATTCGAATCTTGTTTTCCATGGTTTGAGTTGGCCAAAGAAAGTCATACTAATAAGCTTATTTTTAGACATATACTGACCGTAAGGGTAAGTGGATCCAGCATTGAAAGTGCGTGATTCCATTCCCTTTTTCAGGCAAAAAAGTCAAGAAAAGAGCTACATGAGAGGTTGTAGTTAAAAGCTTTCATAAAGTCCAGTAATTGAATAGATACGCCCTCATGATTCACGTAACACATACAAATGGAAAAAAATATTCGTATTGGACGGATTTGAGCCTCGTTTATGAACCAATTTAATATAATTGGTCTAAAATAATTGATGTGTTAGTTTATGTATTCTTTATTTGTTTTAATATTGAATTGGTGTATAATATTTAATATCATATGTTGAATTTACATATGTAGAAAGAAGTGGAGAGAATAGTGAGTCTTCAGTAAATTTATTGTAATATGATATGAAGGTCATGTGTTTGAGTCGCAGAAACAATATATTTGTAGTGCAAGAGAAATGTTGTCTACATTAGGTCTAAAGTGGCTCGACCATTCTCTGGATCCAGTATATAACGGAAGTTTCGTGTACCGATTTTGCCAAATAATTATGGATGGGAGGTGGGTTAAAATTGATTTATTATTATTATTGTTGTTGTTATTTTCTTTAGATTGAATTGGTCACCGCATCTATGAATTAGTGATGTCAAGAGTTGTCTATTTTTATATAAATGAACTCGTGAGTTGTGACACACCGGCATGAGAGGTAATGGAATTTGATGGGTTTTTTATTTTTAAAAAAAATATATAGATTAATATATTATTAATTAAACACCAAACAATCCAATTGAGAAGTTTTTCTACTTGCTGTCCATGCCAAAGTTTTAAATACATGATGTTAGGTGACTGAAACCTCTTGTAGAGCAAATAATATTATAGTTATTTTAACAATCTTATCTATGGGTGATATCTCTAATAGAATTCAGTACGGCCCCAACCCTAATGTTATGGGTATGACCCGACCTTGCCCCATCCGTTGCTGCGCAGGGCCACCCCGTTGGATACCTTGATGCTCCAGATCCAAGCATGTCCTCATGAACCCAGCGCGTAACCTAAACCTTAGCTCAGCCCTGAACTTCCACCCCCAGCCAGCCGATCCGACCCCGGCTGCCTCACATGAGTCGCACGCTGTAACCGAGCTGGAGTGCCAACTCAGGGCGGATCCCTTGGCCCATGTTCTGCTCAGCGTCGGCAGTGCCATCGCGGGCACTAGAGTGGTCCCTCGTCCGAGTTATCTGTAACTGATTTTGTCCTAGAATAGGGGACCACGCATAAATAAGCCAATCAAAAAGTGACCAGTACCCGGGGAATATTTTGTAGTACTATCAAGATCTCGTCGGTAGGATGTCGTACGATATGTACAGTATTTGTCGGTGGTCCCCATCATCTGAAACAAAAAGACGCAGAAGAATGTCTGCGGTGGTCCCCTTAAACATCCGCCGGCCATAACAGGTTGTCCTTCTCACTCCCTCACTATATATCCGTCTAAGGTATCAGGTTTGAGAGGTAATTGATTATTTTACTTCTGCTCGACTTTTGCATAACTAAAAGCTCTTGTTCATATATCATCTATCCTGAGTTGATCGTCGGAGGGGACCCCCGGAGAACCCTCTCCGGCTCCCTTTCTAACCTTTCTTTTTCAGGATAACTTACCTCCGTTGAAGGGGTTATAGTTAACCGAGGAGGACACCCTACCAAAATCCGAGGTAAGAATGGGGTTTTGGAGACTCGAACCACAGACGAATTTAAAGAAGGGGAGGGGACAGCTTCCCCTCCTCAAAAATTATTGTTATTATATCTTTTATTACTAACAATTTAACAAATGTGTCCCATATTATAGTGGCGAGGATATTGAAACCTGAATTCTGCAATCCGATGTTCGACTCTCGGTGGGAAAACAGGGTCAGTTCAAATTTTTATTTTGTACTTTCAATTTTTTAAAGATGCGCAGAATCTTTTTAAACTTTCAACTTTTTTATAATGTTTTTCTTTAAAAACAGATGTATAAATATTCATAACAAATTTTTATTATCTATAAAACAGATGATTTCTCATTATGAAACAATGCAGATTTACTGTTTATTTCCTTACGATTCGTAATAACACTTAGAAGTGTGATAGTTTACATTTCTCCAATGGATAAATATAAAATACCAATAAATTACCAAAAGTATATCATCATAAAATACTATTTCCACATCCGCACTCTTATAACTCTCTCCCACAAAAGAATGAGTCTTTTAAACATGTAAAAAATTTATCATTGACTTTCTTGAAATTAAGCAAGTCATATCCTTGAAGATCAATTAACCAAGCTTTGTAATAATCGTATTATTACAATTAAACTTGGTAAGTGTATTTTTTCTTGAAATCAAGCAAGTCAATTGTTTGAAATAATCGTATTGTAATTATTTAGCGAATGATTTTTACCTACCACCTTTAAATTCGGATGTTTATCATGAACTTTTTTTGGTTAATTTTTATGTACTTAATTTTTGCTTCCATGGGGCAAATTCCTAGATTTGCCCCTGACTTGAACTTGAGTCATTACATGAAGAATTAAATATTATAGTTAGTTTTTTCATTATTACTCATATATAATACCGCTATGCTATTAATTATTAGGCTAAATCAAAGATTGAGAATGTTTTCCATTAAAAAAATTGTTTTACTAAATTCAAATGATAAAAATATCGAAATATTTATTTTCATTTCAATGCGGCCTTCACTGTGGACTGAATTTGGACAGGTTCTTGGGTTCTTTGGGCTGGGTAATTCGATGCTAGCATAAGGGCTTTATCAGAAGCCATTCAATCCATGACATGTGTCCAAATATTATGTGCCTCATTGAGATAAAAAGTTCGCTTGATATTATCTTAAGGACAATGTTTTTGGATCGATATCAAACGACACATTGTATTTTTGTTTATAAAACATGTACGTGACCCAAGATATTATCCTGAAAGACGATATAGAAAAAACGAGATAAAGATGCATGATAAGATATAAAATCTCATTCCACGAAAGTAATGACTCCACAAAAGTAATGTCTTGGAAGTGATTCTATAAGTCTCACTCCAATATGGCCTCACATTATTTAAATTGGTCTCACTCCAATATTTTATTTAATTTCTAACAGAAATATGAATTGAAAATATTTAAAAAAATGGATGCTATTATATTAATTTATTATGATGTTTCGCGTGTGTGATTTGGGTTTGTGACACATTAATAAATTTGTACGGTAAACTTTTCTTTTTTGAGTAAATATTACAACCATTTTCGTGAAGGAGACGTAAACTCACAAGATATATGATCACAATTCTGATTGTTTTCAGATAGGTTATAAGTCATCGACAACCACACTAATTTTAAAATGAAAGCAATCATTTTGATCAGCGCAAATATCATTTTTTTCGTACAATAATTAGTTTTATTATAATTCTCATTATTATAAAAAAACAACAATTTGGGGGTAATACATTGACAATCCATTACCAATACGCAAAGGACAATTGATCATAAAGTGTAGAGTCACTTTATAGACATAGAATGTGTCTTGGTTCCGGCAAGAGAATATCGAATAATTAATTTGATATATCTAATTAGTTATATATTTGTAGTATATAAATTTATAAATAAAAGAAAATAAGAAAATTGAATATGTAAAAATCAACTTCAAATTTCAAACTGGGCATATAAGTATGTGTAGAATTCATTATGTGTCTGTTATTACCTAAGCTAGGCAAATGTATCTGTTGTTGTCTTTCTTGTTTTTGTTGTGTGTTCTGGCTTTCGGCTGAATCTTTATTGTACTTATTGTTAATTAATATAATGTCTATTTTATGTTATATATAAAAAAAAGTGTTCCAAAATTCAGACTTTCTAAGTTCTATAGACGTGCTTATATTATTAATATATAAACAATTAATTGCTGGGATATGCTTAATATTTGCTTTGCTCTTCAATAACTGTGAAGACACCGTTGAAAGAATTTAACTAATTAAAATGTCGAAGTCAAAACTTGCACATATTATTAGTGAGCGCATGATGCATATATTTAATATTAATAGCGGATCTTCTTTGGTGGCAAAAGTGAGTTCTTGACTATCAAATTTGTTTGTCTTTGTAGCATATTTGCCGATATTTTCTAATTATTCCACGAGGATTCCCACATACGCAGTTGGTACGAGATCCAATGTCATCGTAGGATTTAGGATGCGAGTTCTAGACAAAATAGTGTCCCATTTTTTGCAGCAATGACTGCTGAATTGCCCTCGACGGTGGAAGATTTTAATTTCCAAGTTTTTTGGTCACCAAAGAAGCGGGTTTGCTAATCTTTTCGATAATCGTGAGTTTTTTGTATGCTAATCACATTCATCTTTATCATTTTCTGTTATTTATTGGTCTCGGATCCGTAAAAATATGATATTGTCCCCGTTAAACTAGTTTACCACGATAATTGTCACGCATCGGCATTCATCCTCGTTTGTGTCAACCACAACATTGTGGTGATCCAGCCCAGTTTATGTTTTGCGCATTGGGCCTTAGCCCAAATAAATAATTGACACACACACGAGCGAGATTGATAAAAAAAAAAGTATACATTGTATTATCAAACAAGTGTCCAAACAATAGACATGTTTGGCATAAATGTGAAATTAATCATAATTTTTAATTAGTTATCTCTCAGCTATCATATCTAGAGGTGTCAAAATAGGTTCGATTCGTCAGTTTAAACACCCCAACCCGCTAAATAGACGGGTTGGGCCAAGTTAACGGGCTAAAGGGGCCAACCCATTTGGGTTGACGGGTTAGCCCCGCAAGTTGGATCAATTGATTAATGTATAATAAAATTTTAGTTAATTAATTAAAATATAATTTATTAATAATTTACTTACTAATTTCAATAAGATAAAACAATTTTTAAATTTTGGCGGACCAACCTACCTGTAGGCGTGCCCAAACGACCTCAACCTGTTTGGGCCATGAGTTGGGCCGGTTCAGCCCATTTGAGTTAGGTTAACCCGTTTTAGCAGCTCTACTCACATCTTATTCCTAGTACAAAGCGGTTGCTTATGTTAAAATTATGATTTATGACTAAGTAGAAGATGCAGCATCTATTGTACTTGGAAGTCTTCGCTGTCTTTTTTAAACTATTAACACATTTTTTAATTGGAAATTAATATTGAGTATACATATTTTGAGTATGTATATCTCCAAATGTATGTTGTCATTTCTTGGGCTCTCTCTTCTATGATTTAATATCTATAATTTGGAAGAATATGTAGACTCTTTAGCTAGCAATCGGAGGAATGATATATGATATAAAATTTATGTTACCTCTACTTTTGGTTCGCGTTGATAACAAATGAATTTATAGGGGAAGGTATGTGCTGTTTCGCGGAGTCGCAGTTTTTGCCGGAGTCCGGGAGGATCCTCTCTGGTTTTTTTTGGATCTCCGACGATCAATATTGGTTTTTTTCTTTTTTCTGTGGAGGGCTCCGGGGTTTTTCCTTCTTCTCCTCTTGTTAACTTACTCTCCCTTTTATAGGGGGAGGGATGCCAATGGTTCCGCTCTGCCGGGGATTCTGGGGACAATGTCTGAAACTGAGGGGGGGGACCACAGATGGGGGACCATCTACATCTGCTACCTACCTCGTACGATCCTTTTGCTCTGGTGATTCTCTGCGTCCGGGAATATGCTTTTCTTACCCACAGTGCTTGACCACCCTTTGATTGGTTAGCAGGCCTAGCTTTTGCTTTAATAGGTGTCCGATTCCTTCAAACCTAGTCCCGGTACAAGGGACCACCCTAGGTGGCCTCAGCTCGACTGTCCTGTCCCATGACTTCCCGTCCTGACCTATTGAGGAAACCGCGCCTCAGTCCGGCTATCTTGGTAAATATAGCCCGTCCTGATCTGTTGAGGAAACCGCGCCTCAGTCCGGCTATCTTGGTAAATATAGCCCGTCCTGATCTGTTGAGGAAACCGCGCCTCAGCTTGGATGGCATGCCCCATGGCGGACTGCCCCGACCTCTTGATGTGCTCCCTCGCCGCCCCGGCTCGGAAAAGATAGTGGTAGCTAGACAGGGGAGATCGTGCCCGCGATAAACTCGGGTCAGGCTGCGAGCTCGAGGAGGACAGCCCGGGATCGGCCCTAACGACTTCCCTTGTTGGCTAAATGGGCCCCTCACTGACCGGGCCCAAATAAAGTTCGGACCCTCAAGACCTACTGGGCCTCCAGAACTAGGGATATCATCAGTATCCCCCTCAAGTCGAGCTAGAGTAGCGCTGCCTCGACTAATGGGCTTGTGGCGAACTTTATTGGTTCCTGACCCCCGGTCCTTTGATTGGACAACTCCTGGTCTCGGGGTGACAGCTGTCCCGTACCAAACCCTAGCAGGTTGTCAGGCCACGTGCCCTTATCTGGCGCTCCGACCGTTCAAATCCTTTCATCTGCATCGTTGGTTTGGGCCAGGCTTTCCTCGGCCCACGCACCATATCTTCTATAAATTGAGGCTCTCGAGTCATTTTCCTCCATTTGCGCTCTAGGTCGGATCAATCGTCTCTCCCAAAAACCCTGTAAGTCAGCTCTGCCTTCCTTTCTATTAATGTCAAACTCCACTTCTTCCACTTCTGGTGCTCTCTTTCGAGGGGGGGACGAGGAGGCCGAGGTGTCTGATCTACCCAGCCCCTCGGGTCGGAGGTCGGATGCTCCCGAGGGAGACATTCCCGAGGTGGCGCCCCTCCGACAAGTCCCTCCTAGGGTATTTAACCCTTCTCTCCCCACCTTCGAGGTTCTCGACCCGAGGAGCCTGGCCCAGGCTGGACTTCCCTGGTACGAGATCCTCGACTCGTGTGTTTCCCCTGAGGCCGAGCACCTTCTCCGTACGTGGTTTATCCCACCGGACCACGACGTCCGGGTCCCTAGGGCTGGTGAGCGTCCGCACCTCCCCCCGCCCGGGTACTTTCCCTTCTTCCTCGAGCAGCTTAAAAGCAGACTTCGCTTTCCTATCCCCCTTCCTTTACAGGAGTTCTCCCACTATCATTGTGTCTCTCTGAGCCAGCTTACCCCCAATTCCTACCAGAGCCTAGTCTCTGTCACCGCCCTCTTCCGATCCTTGGGTCTGCCTTTCTCCCCTACCCTTCTTAATTATTTTTTTCAGGTTAAGAAAACCCCATCTCCCGGGGCGGGGCGTTTTACTTTGGTGCCCGGACCTTTTATAAATTCCCGTAAGGGATGGAAACAAAGCCACTTTTTTGTCAAACCACCTCGACGCTGGGCTTGACCAATGGCCTGGCGAGATACCCTACCTACCCCCCGATCTCTGCCCAAAAAATATAAAGAGGACGTGTTCTTCCAAACGGTTATCTCAACCCTTGGGGGTCGGCGTTTTGATTCAGCTGCCCTGATCAGGGAGGACGTACTCAGGCGTTTTGGGCTGAGCTCCTATCCAGACGTCCCTGGTGGTACGTTCTTCCTACCTGGCCCCCGCTTATGATATTTAAATATATTTTTCTTCTCTTTCTTCTTCTTTTTTTTTTTATTTATTTATGTCTGAGCTGAATCCTTTCTTGTAGATAACATGTCTCTTCAGCAGCTGCTATCTACCATGGCGTCTCAGAAAAAAGCGGGAAAAGGGGCGGCTGGGGCAGGCCCTTCGAGCCAACCCCCTAGCGCCCCCACTGGCATTCCAATCCCGCCCTCCCCAGGGGCCAGTCTCCCTCGCGCTGAAGAGGTCAGGGAGGAGACCGGCCTGAGAAAAAGGAAAAGATGCAAGGGCGCAACCGAGGTCTCGACTCGGGAAGAGGTGGCCACCTCCCCAATTATTCATGAGATCGACACCCCGCCCACTTCTCCCCCGAGCCATTTGTCCGCTGCTCCCGCCGACCCGGGTTCTCCTGGGGTACCAGTGGGCTATACTAGAGAGGTCAGCTTGATCAACTCTGCCCCCTCAGGCCTCTCTGCCCGAATTGTAGAGTGTCTGACCTCCTCTGCCGACCAGCAAGTCCTATCAGAGCTGAGGTGGAAACCCCTAGCAGAGGAGGGCGTATCTCGGGCCCTATCGGTAAGCATTTTTTAAAGCTCAGAATTTTTCTTTGGTGGATGTAAAACTGAGCCCCACTCCCCTTTGCTTTTCAGGGTCTGGTGATGATGTGCGAGAGCCTTCGTCGGGGCGCTAGCTACGGCCAATCAGCCAGGGATGCGAGGAAGGCAGCGCGGGAGGCCAAGTCAGAGGCTGAGAATGCTACTGCTAAGTCCGAGGCGGACGCTGCTGAACTAGAGTCCCACAGGGCTTCGGTGACCCGACTCCGAACTGATGTCGATCAGCTCCGCAGTGCCCTGGTCGGGAAGGAACATGACCTTTCAAGTGCCTTGGCCGAGCTGGGAAAGGCGAAGTCCGAGCTGGAATCCTACGTGGCTGGCGAAACAGCTCGTCGCGAGGCCTTCATCAAGTCGGAGGAATTCACTCGCATGTTGGCCTCTAAGGCCTTTAAGTTTTTGGACCTTGGTTTTGAGGGGTGTAAGGGCCAATTTAAAGCCCAGGGCTTCCCGCCTAATGACCAGGACCCTGACGACTTCCTGGACCTTAACGCGATCATCGCCAACATCCCTCCCAACTTTCTCAACTAGTTAGTTCAACCCTGTATTTTTGTTTTTGTTTTTTTTTTTTTTTCTGTACTCTGCTCTTTTCGCACCCCCTGGTAATGAAATTATTTTGAATGTTTACTGTCCTTTCTTTAAAGCAATATATTCTATTATTGCAAATTTACGAACGTCCTGACCACTTATAGCAGCCGAGCCGTCCCGTGGTTTTATATTGGATTGACCCCTAATACTAACTTAAAAATAATCCCACGCATAAAACCAAACGCCGCATGGGGATGTCATGCCCTAACAACTTAGGAACAATTCCAGGGGACTTAAACCTCAGAACCGGGCTGACTTGTCACATTGGCAGGGCTGACCTTCATAAACACCACAAACTGTTAATCTGAACACTACAGTCGCTTAATCCCAGCTCACGAAATAGTCAATACGAGCAGATAACGTCCTATCGACCTGATCTCTAGAGATAATAATCCGAACATATGGCGGACCTATGCTTTTAATTGGTGCCAGGGCCTCATACACCTGGGCTTTAGCATTCAGGGCGGACCTGTGCTTTTAATTGGTGCCAGGGCCTCATACACCTAGGCTTTAGCATGCAGGGCGGACCTGTGCTTTTAATTGGTGTCAGGGCCTCATACACCTGGGCTTTAGCATGCAGGGCGGACCTGTGCTTTTAATTGGTGCCAGGGCCTCATACACCTGGGCTTTAGTGACAGGGATGACCTGCGCTTTTAATTGGTGTCAGGGCCTCATACACCTGGGCTTTAGCATTCAGGGCGGACCTGTGCTTTTAATTGGTGCCAGGGCCTCATACACCTGGGCTTTAGTGACAGGAATGACCTGCACTTTTAATTGGTGCCAGGGCCTCATACACCTGGGCTTTAGTGACAGGGATGACCTGCACTTTTAATTGGTGCCAGGGCCTCATACACCTGGGCTTTAGTGACAGGGATGACCTGCACTTTTAATTGGTGCCAGGGCCTCATACACCTGGGCTTTAGCATGCAGGGCGGACCTGTGCTTTTAATTGGTGCCAGGGCCTCATACACCTGGGCTTTAGTGACAGGGATGACCTGCACTTTTAATTGGTGCCAGGACCTCATACACCTGGGCTTTAGTGACAGGGATGACCTGCACTTTTAATTGGTGCCAGGGCCTCATACACCTGGGCTTTAGCATGCAGGGCGGACCTGTGCTTTTAATTGGTGCCAGGGCCTCATACACCTGGGCTTTAGTGACAGGGATGACCTGCACTTTTAATTGGTGCCAGGGCCTCATACACCTGGGCTTTAGTGACAGGGATGACATGCACTTTTAATTGGTGCCAGGGCCTCATACACCTGGGCTTTAGTGACAGGGATGACCTGCACTTTTAATTTCGGATAAGAGATTTAAAGGAAAAGCTCATTAAATAACAGCGTTCGTACATTGAATCGAAATAACAACAAAATGCCTAGGAATAATATTTTCTGAGGTGATATGCATTCCAAGGTCTTTTTAGGCGTCGGCCTCCGTCCTCCTCTAAGTAGTACGACCCGGAACTCAGTTTCTGGACTACTTTGTATGGTCCCTCCCATCGGGGGTCAAGCTTTCTTACCTCCCCTGCTGGGTTGACCTTTTTGAGGACGAGGTCCCCCACCTGAAAATTTCGGGGTACCACCCTTTTGTTGTAGGCTCTGACTATCTTGCTGCGGTAAGCCTCCATCCTTATAGCCGCCCTTTCCCGTTTCTCATAGATCAGATCCAAGTCTAGAGCCCGGTGTTCCTCATTGTCGCCATCATACGCTTGGACCCTGGCAGAGGTCTTTCCGACCTCAGCTGGTAGCACGGCCTCCGTTCCATATACCATGCTGAAAGGCGTTTCTCCAGTTGGGACGCGAGCTGCCGTTCTGTAAGCCCACAACACACTTGGTAACTCGTCCACCCAGTCCTTGCCAACCCCGTATAGTCTGGCCTTTAACGCTTGCACAATTGATCGGTTGGTGACCTCTGTCTGCCCGTTGCTCTGCGGATAACCCACTGATGTAAGGCTTGTTCGATCTTCATTTCCTTGCACCAAGCCATTAACCTCTGCCCCTGGAACTGCCTCCCATTGTCTGATATTAATTTTCTGGGTACTCCAAAACGGCAAACTATGTTTTTTCACAGAAAGTCCAGCACATTCTCCTCGGCGATCTTGGCTAAAGGCTCGGCCTCGACCCACTTCGAAAATAATCTACAGCCACCAACAGAAATTTCTTTTGCTTCGGGGCTATCGGGAAAGGTCCCACGATATCCAAACCCCATTTATCGAAAGAGCAGGCCGATGTTACCGCCTTCATGAGACTTGCTGGCCTTAACTGGAACTTACTGTTCCTCTGACAACCCTCACAAGTGACTACAGTCCTGATCGCGTCATTCCTCAGGGTCGGCCAGAAATATCCAGCAAGGAGGGTCTTTCTGGCCAGAGCCAACCCCCCGAGATGGTCTCCGCAGCATCCCTCGTGAATTTCTCTGAGCACATATTCTGCCTCTTCCGCGTTGAGACATCGGAGGAGGGGTCCGGCAAATGACCTCTTATATAACACATCCTCTATCAGAACAAAACGGAATGCGTGCCTCTTCAACCGCCGGGCTTGGTTCTTATCAGCGGGTACTTCAAGCTTTCTTAAGTAATTCAAAATCGGGGCCATCCAACCTAACACCTAGGGGGCCTCGGTGACGGGCCGAGTTGACGGAATTAATTATGTCTGAAATATGAACTCCCTCTGTGACAAAGGAACCAGGGATGTTGACCACTTGGAGAGCTCATCAGCTTCCTGATTATCCTCCCTAGGGATCTGCACTATGCTCCACTCCACGAATCTTTCTGACATCTCCTGTATAGCCTTCAAGTATTCTATCATCTTCTCGCTTTTGGCTTCGTAATTCCCTTTCACCTGCTGAGTGGCCAGCTGGGAGTCCGAGTGAAGGATCACTCGGCTGGCACCGACCTCCTTTGCCAACCTCAGCCCGATCAGTATAGCCTCGTATTCTGCTTCATTATTAGAAGCCCGGAAATCCAATCTGATAATGACCTTCATCTTTTCACCCGCGGGGGATATCAGAACAATCCCCACTCCACTGCCTTCACTGTTAGCTGCTCCATCCACGTATACCCTCCACGGCCCCTCAGCCTCAACCTCTATCATCTCCGCGAGGAAATCTGATAAAGCCTGAGCTTTGATGGAGGACCGAGGTTGGTAGGTTACGTCGTACTCGCCGAGCTCGATTGTCCATTTCACCAATCTTCCCGATACATCAGGCTGGGTCATTATCCTCCCCATGGGGCTGTTGGTTAGCACTGAGATGGGGTGTGACAAAAAGTAGGGTCTCAGCCTTCTTGCGGTTATGACCAAAGCTAATGCCAATTTCTCGACCTCTGGGTACCTGAGTTCCGCCCCTCTCAGTGCATGGCTGACATAGTATATCAGCCTCTGGTCCGTACCGTCCTGTTTTATCAGTACCGAGCTAACAGCGCTCTCTGTAGCAGACAAATAGATCCATAATCGCTCGTCGGGCTCTGGCTTTACCAGGACGGGTAGCTCGGCCAAGTGCCTCTTCAAGTCAGAGAAAGCTTTCTCGCACTCATCGTCCCAATCGAACTTTTTCGCCTTTCTTAGCACTTGGAAGAAAGGGTAACTCCTATGAGCTGACCTGGAGATAAAACGAGCTAAGGACGCAATCCGCCCTGTCAGTTTTTGCACCTCTTTTATGCTGCGGGGTGAGGTCATCTCTTGAATTGCTCTAACTTTTTCCGGGTTGACCTCGATCCCCCTCTCTGTTACCATGAAACCCAAGAATTTACCGCTCTTCACACCAAATACGCACTTAGCCGGATTTAATTTCATACCAAACCTGCTTAGTGTGGCAAAAGTTTCCTCTAAGTCAGGCAACAGGTCTGCCTGGCCTTTAGATTTTACCAAGATGTCATCCACATAAACCTCAATGTTCCTTCCCGCCTGGTTTTCAAACACTTTGTCCATCAACCTCTGGTATGTGGCCCCGGCGTTTTTGAGGCCAAAGGGCATGACCACATAGCAGAATGTTCCATCCGACGTGATAAAACTGACCTTATCCTGGTCCTCTTTTGCCAAGGGTATTTGGTGATATCCCTGGTACGCGTCCATGAAACTTAACAGCTCGTACCCCGAGGTGGAGTCTACCAGCTGATCGATCCGGGGTAGGGGATAACAGTCCTTGGGACAGGCTTTGTTCAAATTACGAAAGTCGATGCACATCCTCCATTTTCTCGCCGACTTTGGAACCAAAACCACGTTAGACAACCAGGTGGGGAATTGCACCTCCCTTATCTGTCCGGCCTTCAGCAAGGTCTGAACCTCGGCTCGGATATTTCTGTCTTTATCTGGTCCAAAATGCCTTTTCTTTTGCCGGGTTACTTTGACCTCTGGATTGACATTTAACCTGTGCTGGGCTACCGCGGGCAACACCCCTGTCAGCTCGGTGGGAGACCAGGCGAATATTCCGGCATGCTTGGACAGGCATTTCACTAGATCGTGCTTCAGGACACTGTCTAGGTCAGCCGCTACTCTTGTGGTTTTATCGGGCTGTCCTGGGACTAATATAATTTCCTCTTCCCCGTCCCGCACTGCCTGCACCATCTGCACTCCCCTATCCTCCCGTCCTTCATCACCGCCCCTTCGGGATCTTTTCACCTCTAACCTCACAGTTTCTGCGTAGCATTTCTTGGATGAGGGCTGGTCTCCCCTAACTTCCCCCACTCTTTTTCCTACAGGGAACTTTATCTTTTGGTGGAAGGTGGAGGCCACAGCCCTGAACTCGTTCATAGCTGGTCTTCCCAGAATGATGTTGTACGAAGACGAGGCCGCCACAATGGTGAATGTGATCAACCTTGTTTTTCGATCTTCGTTACATCCCAGGAGAAAGGGGCAGGGAAATTTGACCGAGGGGGTACACGGTGTGCCCAGCGAAGCCAAATAGAGGGGTATTGATTGGCTCGAGGTGATACCCTCCTAAGTCCATCTGCCGAAAAGCTTCATCAAACAACACGTTCACGGAACTCCCTGTGTCTACAAACACCCTCCCGACTTCATAATTGGCAACAGTGGCTCGTATGACCAAGGCATCATTATGGGGTGTGCAAATGTTTTCCAGATCTCGCGGCCCAAAACTGATAACCACCTCCTCCTCGGCACCACCAATCCCTCCTACACTCAGGGTCTCTCTCCTGCTGGCAGCCTTCCTAGCCCTGTTGGAGTCCCCATCCGTTGTCCCGCCCGAGATCATGTTGATGACTCCCCGTGTTGGTGAGTCAGCACGGGTGGGGTTGACGTCATTTAAACTCCTTGGGGGTCCTCGAGCACGTCCTCTACCACGGAACGGAGGACGGAAGTTGGTCCGTCCCCCTCTCCCTCTTGTCCACGATGGTCCTCGACCCCTTCCCCGAGGAAGATTATCCCCTGGTGGGACGGGTCGGGACAACAACTGCTTGAACTGGGAACTGTTCTGTATTGCCTTCTCAAGCTCCTCATCCAAACGATGGCAATCTTGTGTGGTGTGCCCAGTCGCTTGGTGGAAGATGCAGTATTTCTCCGGGGCCTCCTTGCTCGGCTCGACACTAGCTGGTGCTGGCTTTTGCAACACCTGTTTGTCTTCACATATGCGGACGGCCTCCTCCTTGGAGACTTTCAACGGCGTATACTGGGAAAATCGACCGAGCTGTGCCCCTTCCACTGGCCTCTTCTCGCCCTGGCTGATCCGTTTTTCCCCAGTCCTCCGCACTTCCTTCCTCCTCAGTTGCTGGGCCTCCTCCACGTTGATGTACTTCTCCGCTCGGGTGAGCAGATCATCATAGGTAACAGGAGGCTTCTTTACTAAGGATCGGAAGAAGTCTCCTCCTCTCAGGCCTTGGGTGAAGGCGCTGATCAGAATTTCCGCCGGGCAGGCAGGTATTTCGAGTATCACAGTGTTGAAGTTTTTGATATACCCCCGCAACGACTCATCCTCGGCTTGCCTCATCTCGAACAAGCTCAGAGAGGTCTTCTTATATCGCTTGCTGTTGGCGTACTGGTGCAAGAACGCGGAGCTAAATCCGGCGAAGGAAGTAATGGAACCCGGCTCCAACTGATTGAACCATTTCTGGGCCGACCTCACCAAAGTGGTCAGGAACACTTTGCATTTAAGGCGATCCGAGTAACAATGTAGCATGGCAGCATTTTCGAACCTGCCCAGATGTTCTTCCGGGTCCGCGCTCCCATCGTATTCCCCAGCATTGGGGGGTCGGAAGTTATTTGGGAGTTCCTCGCTTACTATTTCGCCCAAGAAAGGGGTTCCTCTCCTGATAGAGGTACCCCCCATCCCCTTCTTCATCCTCTGGACCTCGTCCTTCAGCTCCTCCACCTGGCCCTCCAGATTCGGAATAGCAGTCACCTTAGGACAGGAAGTTGCTCCTTGTTCGGGATCCTTCATCTGCTGGGAGCTTTCCCCGTGCACGCCCTCGGACGGACCTTCCTTTTTCCTCATAGTCTGTTCCACCGTAACTGCAATCAGTCTTGTGAGCTGCTCCAGTGTTAAAGCTCCCACTGTCATGTTTACCCCGGGCGGTGGCTGCTCCTCGCCATTGGTGGAGGCGTGGTGCTCTCGATTTTCCTCTGCTTTCGTTCTCCTCGTTCTCACCATTGCATCAACGTCTTTTGCTCAGATTTTCCCACAGACGGCGCCAATTTGTTACCTCTACTTTTGGCTCGCGTTGATAACAAATGAATTTATAGGGGAAGGTATGTGCTGTTTCGCGGAGTCGCAGTTTTTGCCGGAGTCCGGGAGGATCCTCTCTGGTTTTTTTTGGATCTCCGACGATCAATATTGGTTTTTTTCTTTTTTCTGTGGAGGGCTCCAGGTTTTTTCCTTCTTCTCCTCTTGTTAACTTACTCTCCCTTTTATAGGGGGAGGGATGCCAATGGTTCCGCTCTGCCGGGGATTCTGGGGACAATGTCTGAAACTGAGGGGGGGACCACAGATGGGGGACCATCTACATCTGCTACCTACCTCGTACGATCCTTTTGCTCTGGTGATTCTCTGCGTCCGGGAATATGCTTTTCTTACCCACAGTGCTTGACCACAATTTGATTGGTTAGCAGGCCTAGCTTTTGCTTTAATAGGTGTCCGATTCCTGCAAACCTAGTCCCGGTACAAGGGACCACCCTAGGTGGCCTCAGCTCGACTGTCCTGTCCCATGACTTATCGTCCTGACCTATTGAGGAAACCGCGCCTCAGCTTGGATGGCATGCCCCATGGCGGACCGCGAGCTCGAGGAGGACAGCCCGGGATCGGCCCTAACGACTTCCCTTGTTGGCTAAATGGGCCCCTTACTGACCGGGCCCAAATAAAGTTCGGACCCTCAAGACCTACTGGGCCTCCAGAACTAGGGATATCAATTTACATACAGGAAATCTACATTAAATTCACATTTTATTTAAATAGAATACAATCTTACAATAAACCATCACAATAACTCTTCCAGTTCTTTGATTATCTCTTCTGAAACTCATAAATCCAGTATTACTTCAAGCTTTATAAACCAATTTCAGGCCAAATTGTCTTTCGATAGTTATAAACTTTATTATTATATGTATAGCTATATATTATTTTATTTAAATGAAAAATCCTTATTATCTCCAACACTCGTCGTGGTTCTTATCTTAATCTTTGCTCGATCAATGTAATTCGTGACCCGATCATTGAAACTGTCCCTTCTCGTCGGCACTCGTGCAACATCATGATCACCACTGATGTATGTCATAGTTCTCGCAATCTTGTTCTTGACCTTGCTAATATAATCAGAAAACTTCCCATCATTATCTCGTGTCTCGTAATCGTTGTTCTTCTTGGACTTAATCTTTTCCATTGAGACATGAACAGAATGCTCTTTAGCCTCTTTCGAAGCAGCTTTTTCGAACATCCCACGAGCAAGACCATCGTTTCCTGAAACACCCTTTTGATCATTTCCTTGTCCATTAACGATCATAATCTCTTTTCTCTCGAAAGTGTGTTTCTTTCTGCTAGTTTTCTTGGGTTTTTTAGGGGAGAAATCGGTAACACGAGGATCAATCCCAATAGGGATGCTGGTATTTGTGGCCGAAATGGGTTGTGTGCCTGATTTAAAAGGGTTTACAATATCGAAAATTTTCTCGCACAACCCCTTAGGGTTTGTAGTCTTCTGGCTCTCTGTCATTTCCTAAATATTTTATGATTGTGAAAATATGAACGTGTTTGGTATTTATCAAGCAGAGATTGTATTGAAGTATGGTGACTCGAATTTTGTTCGGTTTAACTTGAAAAGCTTGTATGCAATATATTATTTTATGTTCTTTTCTTTCGTATGGCATATTCTATTTCTATCAAATCAAGTTGGTCTCTTTCCATAACCATGATTTGGGTACAAACTTTTGGTGGGATGTATGAATTTACTGAGCAAATTCCAACTCATTTTAGATGGCATGGTCACTAGGATTCTCTTCTTTTTGAAAATTTGCACAATAGATTCTTTTGGATGAGCAGAAGTGAAGGATCGAGTCCAGGTAGGCTAGCTCTTTAGATGTTTTCTCTGCTTAAATTGTGTTTATTTGTTCTCCTTTTCCATCGAGTGAGATGTATGGACTCGTGGCCCTCCTTGAAGAGAATAAGAGACGATCGAAGAAGACATAGTTCGAAATTATATACAAAGATATGCAGTCTAAAGAGATTGATGAAGATGTCGTGACCGAAAGAAGTTCTTGAAGATGATTGACGATTGTATACGATCCGACTTTATTCTTTCTATGTTTCTAGTCTACCTAATTCTTTGGGAATAAAAACTTTGTTGTTTACATATTTTATGATTCGTGTAACTTTAAGTTTTTTAATTTTCAAAAAATATCGTTTGAGAATCATTATTAAAAATATATATTATTTGTGTGAACAAATAATGAGTTGTTCCCCATATAAATGCCAGCGGACGTGATGCTCAACTTGGGTGATATGGATGCTGCGGAGGGTTGAAATTTTGGACATAAATCATACCACTCGACTCCTATTTTAATTTTTAAATCCTCAATCAAATAAACCAGGATATCATTTTAAATGTTTATAATATGATTCATAAAAAAAAAAAATATTATAAATATATAAATTTATGAAAAATTTAAATTTACCCATAAAATTCATAGATTTGCATATCCTATACACAATAAATTTCAATATCAATCAGTGACTCAAAATCCCCGAAAAATAATTTTTTTTTTTTTAAATTTACAAATATTGTAGCGATGGGAATCGGATTCCAGTGTGCCTTAAAGTCCACAAATCAAATATTTCTTAGCTGTAATCCAGATTAATGTTTATTATTGGTAGCCTAATCTGAAGGATCTGTCCTATAATAATATATATTTTTAACGATCTTATTATGATTATAAAATAAGAAAAAAATTATGGTTGTTTCTCATGTAGAACACATTGTATTAGGAATACGCCTTCTAGTTGAATAATAAAATATGGACCTACGAATGCACCACTTTTAGTTTGTAACGACAAAATTTGATATAAAAATACATAGAATAGTAAATCTGTAAATTTGATTTTGGTCCACTAATTAATCAAATATCAGTCTTGATGCAATAACTTTGCTGCTTCCGCAATTTGTCACACACTTAATTGGACATCACATATATTTCAAGCATCTTAATAAGTATAAAAAAAGTATGGCATTATATTCAGGGATGAAACCAGGATAATAAATTAGGGTGGACGAAAATCAAATTTTCAAATAATCAATTATCAAAAAATATATAAATATTTAATTGACATAGATACAGAAAATAAAAACCAATATTATATTTGTACATGTATTCTAATAAAAAATGGTTATAAAAATAATATTAATTTAGAAAAAGTAAGACTTCATTCTTTTAACATAATAATAATAAATAAATAAATAAAAGATAAGTTACATTCGGAATAAGCTGTATTTGAAATTTGAAAAAAAAAATTAAATAAATAAATACAATAAAAAATAAATTATATTTGAGTGTGAGAAAAGTTGTGTCATGCAGGTTTCGAGAACCTACAACCTCGAAGCTGACAAAGAATGCAACAACCATTACTCCACAATGACTTTTTTACTAACTTAACATTCAAGATATATAAAATACATTTTAGCTGGGGTACGGCTGCCCCCTTCGCACTCCTCTCGAATTCGATCTGCCCCTAATTATATTTAGTGATATTATTTTAAATATAATGATTACGTTTTTGTTAACCATGCAGAGTCTCAAGTTCACATTTTTTAAAAAAAAAAACAGAAATATTATATATATTATATATTAAAAAGGGACCGTCCCAAGTTCAAACTTAATTTTTTTTAACAAAAATATTATATATTAAAAAGGGACTGTAGCAACATGTACAACAAAAACAATATGGATATATCTCACACTCGTTCTATACAAGAATTTCCTATGAATAATCATCCTTTATTTCTTATTTTCCCTGGATATGGTTTTCATGGGTGATGGATCCATCGTTATTTTCTTTTAAATCAAAACAATATGTTTTATGATTAAAAAAAAAAAGAATCACGTTTTCACCTGTGATCATTATAAAGTAATAATATATTTTGTTTGTCATAACAAGCAGCAGAGTACAATTACATTAAAATAATAATTATTATTTTGCATTTCCACAATTATAAATTTAATAATAATTATGGGCTTATAAAAACTATCTTGGTTATATTTAAATAATTTTCCACAAGTACCTCTAAAGATTTAAAAAAAAAAGGATGAAGAAAATGAAGTAGGCTATATTTTAATTTCTCATATTTTTTTAATATCCCAAAATTTCTCATAACTTCCTTCCTATACTTGGGATGAGAAACATGTTCGGGTAAGGTCGGGATATCTGGGTAGCCAAATTATTTGAATCTGGGATCGATATGATTTTGGGATACCAGATAAACCCGACCCAATTTCCAATTCTAAACTTATATTGCAGTTTTTTATTTTTATTTTTCATACAATTTTAGAAATAAAATTAAAATATTTTTGAAATTTAAGGAAATTACAAAGATGAAATGTAACAATAACTACAACTATAAATAAGCGCTTTTCACTCATTTGGAAGCCGATATATATTTTTGAGCCAATTTTTCCTCTCCCCCCTCTCGCAATTGGAAGTCGACTTTCTTCCCCGCCTCTCCGAAACCCTAGAAATCCAGTGTCTACAAATGTAAGAAATCCGCTCCAGTTTTAACCCCAACGTAATCACAATTTGAATCTTGATCGATATTCTGGTCGACTCCCGCGTTAAAATTATCCCCGTTTCCCAAAATTCCCGTTTTTACCTCTTGTTTAGACGTTAACCCTTATAATTTCATTTGATTTTCAAATCTTGCAGTGCTGTATTGATTTAATCTCGGATATCGGGGGATTAAAACTTGTGTAGCGCTAACGGTTGGAATGGGAATGGTTTACAACGACACTGCGAAACCAGCTTCATCGGCTTCATCGACAGCCGCTGTGACTACATCCACATCCATTTCGGAGACGATAAATGGCTCGCACGATTTCAAGATTACGGGTTACTCTTTGTCGAAAGGGATTGGGATTGGGAAATACATAGCGTCTGATACATTCATGGTTGGTGGGTATTCCTGGGCGATTTATTTCTATCCGGATGGAAAGAGTGGGGAGGATAACTCAACATATGTTTCCCTTTTCATTGCCCTTGCTAGTGAAGGTACGGACGTTAGGGCACTTTTTGAGTTGACGCTGTTGGATCAGAGTGGGAGGGAGAGGCACAAAGTACATAGCCATTTTGGTAGGGCATTAGAGAGTGGACCATATGCACTCAAATACCGTGGCAGCATGTGGTCAGTTTTTGTTTCTTAAGTGTTTTGTTTTAATTCTTCGTCTGGGTTTTGTGTAATATTTCAGCTAGCTCCCCTTGATTGACATACAATGATGTTTGTTTATTTATACACATTGGTGCGGTTCTTTTATTTCTCTTATTAACGTTGATAGAGAGGGTTTTGATAATAAAAAAATGAGATGTCTATCTGGACAAGAATACTTTTATTTAGTTAGCTTATCCTATGCTTTTCGCGGCTTACTCCGGATGCAGTTTTCTTGAGCTTTTTAATTGTCATTTATAAAGTTACAGAGTGCTTATATTTATTCAAGTAACAGGACTTCACTGTAGCGAGTTGTGTTACCTCATGGGGTACGGTCAATTTTTCTTTTAATGGTTTTTCTGGATTACTTAAAACGTGATACATAGCTGATCATACCATGTTTATCTGGTTTGGATTCTAGTGGTGTATATTTCCGATTAGTTTTTGTGGGAAAGAAGTTTGAAAATGAGAGATGAGGTAGTCAGTCTAAATAAGAATACTTGGCTATCTATTTAGGTTATTACCATTGTAAAATATTGATACCTCCTTCTAAAAAAGAATATGCTCCAATGGCCAATAGTAGTTGAATTTGATATTTATATTTACAGTGAATGAACCTGACGCTTGATGAAACAATCTGCTTCTTTCATCACGAAAGGTTATGAGATTTCTTTTTGGAGAGACTGTCGGTAGTAAGTTTGAATCTAGATAATGTGTTTGTGGAAGTTGATGTAACAAGTGCTATTTTAGAAACTTGTTTATGGTACATTGTTATGGAAACTATTTAAGCTATTTCTTTTGTTTTAATCTAACCCAATTTCTATTAACAAAATGATTTGATCTCGTTTGTTCCTCAAAGTTTTCAATTGACACATCATTTTGGTTTTTTGAATAGACTAATCAAGACTCATTCATTACACCATTATATTTTCTGTATCCAGTCAATAAATTTAGAGCTGCTTGCAAGAAGTGTAAGAATATAGCTTCTGGAAGCCATATGACCACTTTTTGGAGATATTATTTTTGCTTAACCTGGAAAAAATATGTATTATTTACCTAACTTGCAAGTGTAAACCTGATTGTTGGTGATACAGTGATCTGTCTGCATTCCTCCATTATGCTATGTAGAGACTTAAATTCTTCTTTCTATTTTCGTTTTTTTCATAACATATGCATGATCTGCTTGCTTCATTGGATGCATAGCATATATGTTCTCTGTAAGATCAAATGGTTGGTTTAATAACATATTGGTTAATTTTGGCCGCAGGGGATACAAGCGTTTTTTCAAAAGGACTTCTCTAGAATCATCAGATTACCTAAAAGATGATTGCTTACAAGTTCATTGCTGTGTTGGTGTTGTTAATTCTCATACAGAGAGACCTAAGATCTATTCTATAGCATTACTGCCATCAGACATTGGTCAGCATTTTGGGCAGCTGCTGGAAAGTGGAAAAGGAACAGATATAAACTTTGAAGTTAATGGAGAAAGATTCACTGCTCATAAGTTGGTACTTGCTGCTCGTTCACCCGTATTTAGAGCTCAATTGTATGGCCCAATGAAGGATGATGATACACAGTGCCTAAAAATTGAAGACATGGAAGCACCTATCTTCAAGGTCTTTTGCCACTTCCTTTTCTAGCCTATTAACTATCATTTCCTGTCAACAGTAAAAGATTATTTTCATATCTTGTCTAGATTAATTTCTTTATAAATATCAGTAAACATTTTCTAGTTTTATGGGTGCTGTTTCAGCTTTGTCAATTCTTTTTTTTCTTCTGTATTTAATCAAGTGAAATTGTTTCCAATATTTCTTTGTTTCGCTTTCCTTCTTCCAGCTTGGTTTACCGTGTTAACTTTTCTTGCCTATGCCAGTTCTGATAATGATTTAACATTTCAAACTTTTCTAAATTTTTGCTCTAATGAATTTCTAGCTTTGATGTTTGTAGATATTTAAATCTAGTACGCATTCATTTGTCAATTGCAGGCTCTACTTCATTTTGTTTACTGGGATGATCTACCTGACTTTGAAGAACTTACCGGTTTGAACTCAAAATGGGCTTCAACTTTGATGTCTCAACATCTGCTAGCAGCTGCTGATCGATATGGCTTGGATAGGCTAAGGTTACTCTGTGAGGATAAACTCTGTACGGAGGTTGCTATTAATACTGTGGCAACAACACTAGCGTTAGCTGAGCAACACCACTGTTTCCAGTTGAAATCTACCTGTCTCAAATTTGTTGCATTGCCTGAAAATCTTAGAGGTAATTCTTGTGCTCGACCTAGCTTTGTTTTTTTTAATAAGTAAAAATTAGAAGTATTATCCCCCCCTATTGTAGTAAAAGGAGTAAGTTGCATTTCTCTATATTTGTGGAGCTATACTGTTACTTACCCAATATATGGCCCAATATAGTGGAGCTAGGCCCAAGCCCATGTAATAATCTAGATGTAATGGGGAGATATAAAATGTGGGGAGAGTAGTTTGATAGAGATCATGTGTTGTTTATGTGTGAGTTTGATACTAGCTAAGCTAAGGGGCACATGCTTGGCATGTAACAGAGAATTATTCTCTGGGATATTGTTGTTGCTTTTATTTCAATTAAATTCCAGACTATATTTCCTCATTTTCCAGTGTTTTGTTGGGTGTTTATTCGATTATTACTTGATGTTTTGCTCATCAAATCAGTAGCCAAATACCAGTGTCTTAACAATTGGTCCTGATCTGCGGTTCGACACTCAACTAAGGATGGCTATGATGTTATACGGCTGGGACATGCCAAGGTTTGAGGGAATTAATCCCAAGTACTGGATTATGCTAACGGAGGAGTATTTTGCCTCCAACAGTACATCATTCGAGGACCAACTTCAGCTTTCTTTCATGAGCATGGAGGGTGAGGCTGATCTTTGGCTCTATTGGCTCACACTACGGATTCCCGATCTCACATGGGAGCAACTAATCCAGAATTGTTGTGACAGTTCGGGGAGGGGAATAAACTAAGGCTACGGAGCAGGATTCACATTAACAAACTGAAGAGGAATCTGACAATCAAGTGTACGAGAAGAAGAGCGAACAACTAATGTACAAAGAGATGAAGATAGATAGTGACGAAAAAGACCGAAAAGGATGTGATAAATTGGGTCAAAGAGATTTTCAGAAGCGCAGATGTACCTGAATTAGAGGCGATACCACTGCTACGGCGGGAATTTAAGGCTGAACAAATTGCATGATAATTGCAACTTTTTCCTTCAGACACCGACCAAACACGTGCACCGCTGAGAATGAACCGATGGCCCAAGGGGTCCGATGGATTAGAAGAAAGAGAGAGAAAAGGCAAAGCCTCCATGGAAATGTCGCACGACGTTGTGCGGATGGCGCATGGAAGGGCTTCAATGCGATGGTTTGAGATTTGGGTGGCCCAGAATTGGTTTTCAATGGGGAACAAAACTTGGGTTATGTCATTAATAGGCCCAAGAATGAAGAATCGTGGGAGGTTGAAGCCCATGGCCCAACTTTATTTATTAGGGCTTGGGAAATTAGGCTAGATATAGCAGATGAGAAAAGAGTAGCAGGGCACGACCGAGGCAGACAACCAACTATTTTCCAGCAATAGAGCGGCGCAAGGCAGTGGGCTGAACAATGCGATTATGGGCCGAAGTGTGGGGTCCGTGAACCCTGCCCTTTGCGTTACTATCCATTTTCTTCTTGAGGAAGGTACAGTGCTTGCGATTTATGAACTGGGGGTTACAACCATGGGTGAGAAGGGGAATATTTATCACGATGATGAGCCCACCTTCTTGGATAATGATCGACGATGGACAAGAAATCGAGCGAGCCAAACGATATTTAGAAGGGTTGCTGAACAAATTGAGAACGAACTTGTTTTGATTGGATGTACAACTTTTGAAGACAAGCTTTGAGAGGGAGTAACAGTGTGCATTGAGACCTTCTCGTGAGCCGGATGGGTGCTAACCGGATTTAAGTTGGAAACGACAATAAATATGGCTTACGCAGGCAGGTTAATAAATAATAACATGAAGCAATTTCTAATCAGTTCAGAAACTGATGCTATCAGAGAAAATGAGGACATGGATGATCAAGTTGAACTTGCTCGCTATACGACTGCCACGGTGAAAAATGAACTAAGAAGATGTCATGAGCAAGCTCAACAGTGTCTTCATTCTGCATGTGGATCAAATTTGGCGCGTGTGTTTGATGTATGCATTAGACTACGGTTTACGAGTAATGCTTGTTAAATTGAGCTTGAATATGCAGCTCATGGAGGTATTGGAATACGTGGGCCAAGGGGATTATTAATTGCGAAAGAGGGGTCATTCTACATTATCAAAATGGAGGATGTATGGGATGCCAATAGGATTTGGGATAGAACAAGAGAGTTACTAATTGTATTGGGCATGATCAAGTTTCAGGCTTGATCAAGTTTCAGGCTTGAGGACAAGATTAATTTTCAAGTGGACGGCATTGATTTTCAGTATATGGCCCAATATAGTGGAACTAGGCCCAAGCCCATGTAATAATCTAGATGTAATGGGGGAGATATAAAATGTGGATAGAGTAGTTTGATAGGGATCACATGTTATTTCTGTGTGAGTTTGATACTAGCTAAGCTAGGGGACATGCTTTGCATGTAATGGATAATTATTCTCTGGGATATTGAGGTTTCTTTTATTTCAATTAAATTCCAGACTACATTTCCTCAATTTCAGTATTTTGTTGGGTGTTTATTCGATTTTTACTTGCTGTTTTGCTCATTGAATCAGTAGCCAAATACCAGTGTGTAACATATACACACACAAACATGCAGCACCATCCCTCACCCCACTCATTTTGTGGGGGAGATACTAATAGAGAGGAAGAATGGTCATTCAAGCCCCGCTCCATGTTTTCAAGTGGCATTCTTCTGATTATGCAAAACAATCTTAGATGCCATTTAGATATGTTGGTGATATGCACGAATTCATATTGCTGCACCTTTATTTATCTTCATTTTCATGTGGTCGTGACAATTAGGATAGATGTTGAAGCCTTTATTATTTTTCGCGGTATGTTTCTGTCGTGCAAGGTTAATATTGGATATAAGTGTTTCTGCTTCTTTAGTCAAGTCTTCCTATTCCGAATTGCTGTTACCTACTTACAAATTGAAGTTTTTTTCCACAGCTGTTATGCAGAGCGAGGGTTTTGACTACTTGAAAGAAAGCTGTCCTAGAGTCCTGACTGAACTGTTAGAATATGTTGCTAGGATCAACAAACATTCCTTAGCAGTTGGTAAGTTGGGGACTGAAGGCATTCTTGATGGAAGTGATGTCAATGGTCGTCGTGTGAAGCCGAGATTGTAGAAGTAGTTCGTGTAGCACGTTCATATCTCTGATAAAAATGTGTAGCTTAGCTCCATCTTGTAAATGTAACGTTACTGTCTTTTCTTATGCCAAAACCTACGCATTACTTAGTTCTGTGTGCTGTGTTTGTGTACGCTTTGCTTTTCTAAGCTAAGACACTAATTTGATGTGGAATAGTTAAAATACCAATTGGGAACTTCCCAAAAATGTCTATACATTTGTAATTTTATTTCAAAGCCACTTGTGGTTGTCAGAATTGTTTCATATGGACATCATTAGTAATTTAATAGCGTTTATAATATTCGAATGAAAACAACCAAGGCATTTAAAAATTGGCTAGTCCAAAATTCTATTTATTAAATCTGGTTTCCTAATTATTATTTAAAATTATATGATAATTTTGATATTTAGATATAATTGTAAAATTGAGTATTTAAAAGGGAGTCAAAGTAGAAGTGAATATTATTTCAAAAAATTATTATTTTAAAAATTAGTTGTCTAATATAATTATTTAGAGGACACCAAGCTGTTTGTACAAATATGAATATCTTGAGGGGCCTTTGTAATGTGTGCAATTTCAAGGTTTTAGCGGCCTGGAACTCTTGGGTTTTGAGTTTAATACACAGAGCAAACGAGAGCTGGAGTACCCTGAGTTTCCATCTCGGAGAAAATGGTGAAGCATTTTTCTCGTACCTTTATACTCGTTGTTGTGTGTTGGGATATCTGTTGAAATTAATTGTATCTTCCTTGTGTTGTTTTACTATTCGATCTGCAGTTGTTCTTCTCGTACTTCAAGGATCTGGTTGGGAGAGAAGTGACGGTGGAATTAAAGAACGACTTAGCAATTACAGGAACCCTTCATTCCGTGGATCAGTATTTGAATATTAAGCTGGAGAACTCCAGGGTTGTTGATCAAGACAAGTACCCCCATATGGTATTCATCTCTTTTTGCCCTAATTAATTGATTTTGGGGTTCAGAGTTTAGTTTATATTCGCTTAATTTTTCCATTATATTTTTTTTTTTTGTCACTTGTTCCTGTTTATACTGGAAAAAAGGTGTCTAGAGCCACGACGGGCTTTTGCCGATAAATCAATTTCATTATGTATTGTCGTTAGATATTGTGATACGTTGGTACAAACCATAGGAAGCATGAACAAGGAACAAGCTGATACACAGCACATTCAAGCAGAGAAAGCACAGCAGAACACTAAGGAAGTGGAAGGAAAACCATCGGGGAAGCCTTGGTTAGAAATATTAGTTGGCAAGTAAAACTAGCAGTAGAATAACTAAAGATTAGTACTATAGGAAGAGGTATAATTAGAAGCATAAACATTACCATACAACTGTATTGTTTAGTTAATGATAGTAGCAAGTATAAATAGTGGACAAAATGTATCAATACATCCATTCAACCAAATATCAATGAAATAGTTTTTCTTCCCCAAGTGCTCTCTTCCCAATTCCCCAATTCTTAGTAAATTGAGTGATCTCGTATCCACTCCCTATCATTTGGTGCTCTCGTTATCGATCTCGTGCTTGTTGATTTTTTTTTAAATTTCTTCAGCTTTGCGATCGTTCTTCGCCAAAAAAAAAATGTTACTTCAAAAAAAAATTTGTTGAATTTCTGGATTGATGTTTATTGCTTGCCGATTTTGATTTTGTACATTCAATTGTGCAAATTTCGTTTGGTGAATTGAATCGTGCAGTGTCAGTGTGCATTTGGTGCTATTGAGTCTTTGATTTCTTCTGTTCAAATTTGTTCATCGAGACAAGGAACAAGCTGATACACAGCATACTCAAACAGATAAAGCACAGCAGAACACTAAGGAAGTGTAAGGAAAACCATCGGGGAAGCCTTGATTAGAAATATTAGTTGGCAAGTAAAGCTAGAAGTAGAATACTAAAGATTAGTGCTATAGGAAGAGGTATAAATAGAGGCATAAACATTACCATACAATTGTATTGTTTAGTTAATGATAGTAGCAAGTATAAATAGTGGACAAAGTGTATATCAATACATCCATTCAACCAAATATCAATGAAATAGTTTTTCTTCCCCAAATGCTCTGTTCCCAATTCCCCAGTTCTTAGGAGATTGAGTGATCTCGAATCCACTCCCTACCATTTGATGCTCTCGTTATCGATATCGTGCTTGTTGATTTTTATTCAATTTCTTCAGCTTTGTGAGCCAAAAAAAATTGTTCCTTCAAAATTTTTTTTTGTTGAATTTCTGGATTGGTGTTGATTGCTTGCCGATTTTGATTTTGTACATTCAATTGTGCAAATTTCGTTTGGTGAATTGAATCGTGCAATGTGTGCAGTGTGCATTTGGTGCTATTGAGTCTTTGATTTATTATGCTCAAATTTGTTCATCGAGACAAGGAACAAGCTGATACACAGCATACTCAAGCAGATAAAGCACAGCAGAACACTAAGGAAGTGGAAGGAAAACCATCGTGGAAGCCTTGGTTAGAAATATTTAGTTGGCAAGTAAAGCTAGCAGTAGAATACTAAAGATTAGTACTATAGGAAGAGGTATAAATAGAGGCATAAACATTACCATACAATTGTATTGTTTAGTTAATGATAGTAGCAAGTATAAATAGTGGACAAAATGTATCAATACATCCATTCAACCAATATCCAATGAAATAGTTTTTCTTTCCCAAATGCTCTCTTCCCAATTCCCCAATTCTTAGGAGATTTAGTGATCTCAAATCCACTCCCTATCATTTGGTGCTCTCGTTATCGATCTCGTGCTTGTTGATTTTTTATTCAATTTCTTCAGCTTTGCGATCGTTATTGTCCAAAAAAAAAAGGTTCAAAAAAAGAAAATTGTTGAATTTCTGGATTGGTGTTGATTGCTTGCCGATTCTGATTTTGTACATTCAATTGTGCAAATTTTGTTTGGTGAATTGAATCGTGCAGTGTGCAGTGTGCATTTTGTGCTATTGAGTCTTTGATTTCTTCTGTTCAAATTTGTTCATCGAGACAAGGAACAAGCTGATACACAGCACACTCAAGCAAATAAAGCAAAGCAGAACACTAAGGAAGTGGAAGGAAAACCATCGGGAAGCCTTGGTTTGAAATATTAGTTGGCAAAACAACTAAAGATTAGTACCATAGGAAGTGGTATAAATAGAGGCATAACATTACCATACAATTGTATTGTTTAGTTAATGATTGTAGCAAGTATAAATAGTGGACAAAGTATATCAATACATCCATTCAAGCAAATATCAATGGAATAGTTTTTCTCCCCCAAATGCTCTCTTCCCAATTCCCCAATTCTTAGGAGACCGAGTGATCTCGAATCCACTCCCCATCATATTGATACATGTATTTGTTATGTTTTAGATTCCAAGGATACCTTATCATGTATAAATTTTAGCATGAATTGAATTTTATTATTTCTCTCAGCTTGTGCAGTGAAGAAATTTCTTTTTTGTAAATGAATTTCATTTCTTATAAAAGATTATTCAAAAGTATGGCGATGGGTCATTATGACTTAGATTGAATGAAGTATTTTTTTGTGGATTCCTATTCTTTTTGTTATTACTCAAACTTCCAACAGCTTAAGATGAAATTCATATCCCTGAAGCTAATCGTAATTCCTTTAAACTTACATCTTTTGTGCGCGTGAAGTTTTTCATGCTCGTGCTTAGGTTGGCTGTTTCTTGTCCTGCTGGATGCACTTTTATTTGTTTACCGATGATGTATTGATTTTCTATTTGGGGCAGCTCTCTGTACGTAATTGCTTCATCAGAGGTTCGGTGGTCAGGTACGTGCAATTGCCACCTGATGGAGTTGATGTTGAATTGCTACATGATGCCACAAGAAGAGAAGCTCGAGGCAGCTAGGTTCTCTCTACTCGCTGCTGTATGTTTCGCATTAAGAGAGTATGCATTTTCTTTCTTGAAAATTTTAAAACATCTCATTCTGTATCACGAAGAGATGTTTTGTGTAAATGGCAGTCGCATGAAGTGAAGGTTCTTAATGGGATAATTTCAGTAGTAGGAGACATCATTTGATCGGTGCGCAGGTTCATAATATAGCACGACTGCTTTGTAGTTGTTATCAGAGACTCATTTGCAAATTCATGTTAGACAGAATCATTGTGTCATAATTTGATCATGGGGGCTTAGTTCTTCAATTGCAGCCTCTTTTTACCCCTGTTTTACTTGTAACTATTCTCCTTTGCACCAACACACACAAATTAATCGGCTTATTTTTGTTAACCACGAGTCTCATAATTTGAAAAACTTGGAACAATGTTGATCAATTTACGGGATAATGTGGTAATACTAAGTGATGCCGAAAACTTGTAACACTCCCCATGCGCACCCATCGTAAAAAATAGTGGACCATAATTTCAGTGCTATTTTAGTGCTATTTTGTGCGTGGAAAGGAATGATATTATTCAATCTATTGTTGATATCTCGTCTCGATCATTCATTTTCTTGGTCATTGAAATTATTTAATGAAGAATGAAATTCATGTTGAATGAGAGTTTTAAGGGATTAAAACAGTGGACAAGAATTGGCTTTGGCACTTCACGCAATAGATGGTTTTCATGTTATGGGTGCATCTGCTGAAATATTCAGATGTTTTATAACTTTTTTCCAAGTGTTTTGCATGTCAATTTTTTAGATTAATAACTTTGCACATATACTTGTATTTTATCAGCTTATATATCCATTAAGCAATATAATATGATAGTGTGGAATTACACATTGTGTTCTCTTTGTAATGTGAAAAATACATATATCAACTTTTTACAGAGCAAAATTTTCAATTATAATTATATAATATAATACAGTTACTATTATTAAACATTTAATCCTAATGAATTGTGACGGGCTATATGAACAATATAGATAATCAAGTCGAGTCGAACACATGCGTCAGTCTTCTCCAAACGCTTCTATCGATCAACATATATTCTGTAATCCTGTTGCACTCCAAGTCTTTGCGTATAACTTCGGGTCATGTCTTCTTCGGTCGTCCTCTCGCTCTCGTGAACTGGCCGAAATCTAGGGACTTCACTCGAAGCACAAGTGCACTGCTGGGCCTACGTCGAACATGACCAAATCAACGTAAGCGGCTTTCTTGCATCTTCTCTTCTATAAAAGATACACATACTTCAGCTCGAATATCTTCGTTCCTTATTTTATCTCTTCTGATCTTACAGCACATCCAATGAAGCATACGCCTATCTGACACACTCATCTTTTGGATGTGATTCCTCTTGGGTGCTCAGCATTCTGTCACATACAACATTGCGGGCCTAACAGCGGTTCTATAAAACATTCTCTACTATTTCAGCGGGATATTACGATCACACAGAACTCTGGTGGAGTTTCTCCATTTCAATCAACCAGTATGAATCATGTGGTTAACGTCACTGTCAATCTCTACATCATTTTGGATAACTGAACCTAGGTATCGAAACTTGCTGTTCAACGATACCTCTTGACCACCGAGTGCTACAACACTGGAATCTTGAAAGGAACGACCACTAAATCTGCACTCCATATATTTCGTTTTAGACCTACTTAATCTAAAACTTTTTGATTCCAACGTCTCTCTCCATAACTCTAATTTGGCATTTACCCATGCCATTGTCTCGTCAATTAACACAACATCGTCGGCAAAAAGTATGTTCCAAGGTAATTCAGTATGTATGTCTTTTGTTATCTCATCCATCACTAGGGCGAACATGAAATGACTCAATGCAGACCCTTGATGCAATCCAATAGTGAAGTTCATTTATGGAATTGAAAAAATCATTTTGGACTGTATTTCCCTTTAATGTAGTGTCCTTTCGAGAACTCACTTTTCACCCCACTGCACATTCTCACATTAGATGATACTTCGTCGTACATGTCCTTGATTATATTGACATACTTGATGTGAACTTTTTTCTTCATCAAGGCCTACCATAGTATCTTACTGGTACTTTATCGTAGGCATTCTCCAAGTCTATAAAGAACATGTGCAGATCTTTACTCCTCTCATGATAGCGCTCGACAAGTTGACGAAGTAAATGGATAGCTTCAGTAGTTGACCGTCATGGCATGAACCCAAATTGGTTCTCAGATATCTTAATCTTCCTCCATAAACGACATTCAATTATCATCTCGCAAAGCTTCAGTGTGTGACACGTGAGTTTTATACCACGATAGTTGGTGCAACTCTGAATGTCACCATTGTTCTTATAGAGATAGGGATGAGAATACACTTTCTCCATTTATTTAGAATTTTGTCATTCCTCGAAATCTTGTTAAATAGATCTGTTAGCCACTTTATCCACGTAGGCTTTAAACATCTACATACTTCAATAGGGATTCTATCAGGGCCAATTGCTCTTCGTTCTTTCATTTTGTTAAAAGTTTCTTTAACCTCAGATTCTCTAATTCTGCGAGTAAACTCACGGTTTACATCATGTTGATGGAAGTTACTCTTCCATCTTGTTTTGATGTCTTCATCTCTAACCAGGACTCTATGGTTCTCATCTTTTATGCATTTCACTGCACGTAAGTCTCTTGTCTTCCTCTCCCTCGCTCGAGCAATCCTGTAGATATCTTTTTCTGTCTCACTAGTATCCAATTTATCGTACACTTCTTGTAGACTTTAGCTCTAGCATCTCGAACCGTTGTCTTCGCTTCTTTTTTTGCAAGCTTATACATTTCGAAGGTTGCCTCATTGTTGTTCTTCTTCAGCTCTATGTAAGCATCTCTCTTGATTCAGATATCATTCTTTACGTATTCATTCCACCATGATGTGTCATTACCTGGTGGAGCATATCATCTGACTCACCAAGGACTCTTAGCTCCCATCTTAATGCAACGAGCCATTTTGTTCAAGGTGGTATCAGGATCATCTCTTGGCGTCCAATTAACTTCATCGACTACATTCTCTACAAGATACCTTCTTTTAACCGCCACCACTTAATTTTAGGTTCTAACTTATGCTTAATTCTAGTAGCCCTATTAATCCTAACATATAAAACTAAAAGTCGGTGTTGAGTAACTACACTCTCTCCTGGAATTACCTTACAATCCAATCATTTAACTATATATATCCTTCTAACCAAAAAGAAATCTATTTGGGTTGCACTAGACCCACTTCTAAAAGTAACTAGATTAGATGACATCTTCTTGAACCAGGTATTCGCTAGGACTAAGTCATATGACATGACAAAATCTAAAAGTGAATTACATGCGACGTTCCTGTCCTCAATGCCATAGTCTCCATGAACACCCTCATAACCATCCCGATCAGAACCTACGTGCCCATTGAAATCTCATCAGATTAAGATTTTCTCATTAAGGGGTATTTCTTGCACCACGTCGTCTATATCTTCCCAAAATTTTCGTTTAATAGCTTCCTCTAGACCAATTTGGGGTGCATATGCACTAATGATATTAAAAATATCATTGCCTAACACTAGCTTAACTAATATTATCATATCTCCATTCATCCTAACTTCAACTACATACTCGATTAGTTTATTTTTTACGATTACACTTACCCATTACGATTCTTATCCTTACCTATGTACCAAAGTTTATAGCCCCAATGAGTTAGAGTTCTAGCTTTCTCACCTACCCATTTGGTTTCATGCATACACATAATACTAATTTTTCTTCTATTCATAATCTCTACTAACTATGCTAATCTACCGGTAAGGGCACATATATTCCAAGAGGCTAAACAAATCCTATGGTCTTGGTTTCGAGCTAACTTCTTTACCCCCACTCACTCGAGGTGAGGGAACCCTTGCTAATTTGACACCACACTTAGGCTATAAATATATAATATATAGTTGTTAAAAGCCTTAAAGATAAATTAATTTAATTATTTAAATTCTACTTTAAAAATTAGTCGAGTTGATCGGATGACTGGATTATGATTTTAAATAGAGATGGAGGGATTAATACATATAAATAATTTTGTAATAATAATAGAGAAAAAATTGAAAAAGTGGAACAAAAATTAGCTTAATTTTTAAAAATAAAAATATAGGAAGAAAAAGAGTTAGGTTGGATAATTATTTTTTTAATAATTTTGTTTTAAGCAATGAAAATTAACTATATATTAAATTCGAACTCTCATGTTTATCAATCTTTATTTTAATGTCTGGTAGTTAGACATGACCACGGTTCGTGAACCGCCGGTTGACGGTTCGGAACCGCCGGTTCGACGGTTCAAAAGAGCTCGACCCTTAACCTTAACCTTCATAGACGGTTCCGGTTACGGTTCGTGAACCGCCGGTTACGGTTACGGTTACGGTTACGGTTAACCACCGGTTACGGTTACGGTTCGACCCTTATATTTTTTTAATTTAAACAATTAAAATTAAAAAATTATTTAAAAAAATTAAAAATTACTCTAAAAGAATCATAAAAAATAACAAAGGAAATGTAAGGTGGAGGGGAGAGTTTGAACTTTTTAAGTTGTCATTAACTCTCTATATTCATATGAATCATTTATCAATTTATATGTTGAGTTCGAACGTGTGGGTATATCTAGTGGAAATTTTATAAGTCGCATGTCATTACAAAACGTATTGTTTCGTCAAACTCAAACTCGATGTGATCACAAATAAGATAATGTCATTTTAATTGATTGAATCTGAGTATCTAACGATGCTAATTACATATGAAATTGATGTGAAACATATATAATTTTGATACTAATTACAAATGATATTGGCATGCAACATTTACAATTATGATACTAATTACATATGAAATTCGTATGAAACCTATACAAATTTGGTACTAATTATAAAAGAGTTTAGTATGAAACATTTACAATTATGATACTAATTACATATTTAATTGGTATGAAAATATACAACTTTGGTATAATTACAAATGATATTGGTATGAAATATTTACAATTATGGTACTAATTACATATGAAATTGGTATGAAACCAATTCAATTTTGATACTAATTGCAAAAGAGATTGATATGAAATATTTACAATTTTGTTACTAATTACATATGAAATTGGTATGAAACGTATACAACTTTGGTACTAATTACAAATGATATTGACATGAAACATTTACAATTATGATACTAATTACATATGAAATTGACGAATATAAATTTATTAAGTTAGAAGTTATTAATTTATATAATATGTCACTATCAATTTACAAAAAAAAAAACAAATGTCAATAAAGTTATTTTTATGATGATGTTATTGATTAATCATAAATATATTAAGTTAGAAGTTATTAATTTATATAATATAAAGTTAGTGTATATGAAAGATTTACAATTATGGTACTAATTACATATGAAGTTGATATGAAACATATACAACTTTGGTCTAATTACAAATAAAATTGGTATTGCAATATTTACAATGATTGTACTAATTACATATGAAATTGGTATGAAACATATACAACTTTGGTACTTATTCCATATGAACTTGGTATGAAACCTTTACAATTTGGTACTAATTACACATGATATTAGTATGAAACATTTACAATTATGGTACTAATTACATATGAAATTGGTAAGAAATCTATACAACTTTGGTACTAATTACAAATTATATTAGTATGAAACATTTACAATTATGGTACTAATTACACGTGATATTAGTATGAAACATTTATGGTACTAATTACATATGAAATTAATATGAAATCTTTACCATTTTGGTACTAGTTACACATTATATTGGTATGAAATATTTACAATTATGGTAATAGTTACATATGAAATTGGTATGAAATCTATACAAAGTTGGTATTTGATGTGAGTCGTTATTTCTCACGTTCGGTAGAACTTGGTGTATGCGAAAAATAAACAAAGAACACTACAATTTTTAATATAAGAAAATGAATCGACGAATATAACATTGAATTATTTGTTATTCATATATAAGAAAACAACACAAAAGTTCTTATTATGTTAAAAATAGTCAGTAATGATATTTTTGATTATCAATTAGATGTTATTAATTTATATAATATAAAGTTAGTGAATTATCAATTCAATTTGTTGTTCACAAATCATTATAAGCAAATTAGTAAAAGATTTTATTAATTAATCAAATATCACATTATCGAGTTTCTATAGTAAGTCATATCGTGAAAAATTAAGATATACTTATTTGATTATTGTATATAATGTAAATCAAATAAAGTGCTTGTACAATAATTAAAATGTATATATTATATATGTTTATAATAATTTACTTCATTATTATAATATTTTATTTTGCAACAACTATTTCTTTAGTTCTTATGAATTTATCCAACATTTTTTGTTATATTTACTTTGCTATATTTTATTTCTATTATACGATATTTATTTAAGGGCATAACATATTTTTCTAGATAAATTTTATTTACATTTGTCAATATAAAATATTTATCATTAAATTACATATATAATATATATTGTCTGTTAGTATATATAATTATATTATCTAAATTAAAACAAACATGATGATAGCTTAGTGGTAAGAAGCTGTATATACATATTGGAGGTCAAGAGTTCGAGTCTTCGGTAACACAAACTTTAATTTTAAAATAAAAAAAAAATTTAAAAATATATATAAAAACCGTGGAACCGCCGGTTCAAAACCGCCGGTTCGAACCGGCGGTTCCACGGTTTCCGCAATCGTGAACCGTAACCGGCCCGTACAGTAACGGGCCGGTTACGGTTCGGACCCGTGAACCGGGTCAACGGTTAACCGGCCCGTTGACCCGGTTACGGGTCCGGGCCGGGCCACGGTTTTTATTAAACCGTGGTCATGCCTAGGTAGTACGTGAGAAGACGGGAACAGAGGATTCTTGAATTGGCGACGAAAATGCAAGTATTTTACGAATCGAGATTCATTCAAGTCAAGAAAAGGGAAAAGACACGAGGATACAGATTATAGAGTAGAGTAGAAATATTTAGTTGTACGCAACGATTACAACAAAACATTGCCACAAAAATCGTCGGTTCTGTTATGAGGAAAATTTGATGCTTCTTCACGGATATTGTCGTGAGATAACATTTATGATCGTTGATTTTATTATTTTGTGTTTTCCTAAAAACAATCAATTAATATTTAACATTTTTGATTTTTTTTAAATTTAAGGGATAGTTATAGAAAAAATAATAGGCAAATTGGAAAAAAGTACCCAAAATTATCCAGGATTTCGAAGTAATGTAGGTAAAAATTTGAATAATATTTTCTACTAGATATAATAAACATTTTTTATAATTTAAATTTTTTTAGTGTACAATAACAATATATATTCATATTATTTAAAAAAATCCTGATATATATATATATAGCTTTCCTATGCACTAACTATGGCTATGGTCATGTAAATTGTACAGTTAAAATCTAAAAAGTGTTTAAAAAAAAAGGTCGAGTGGTTAATAAAATATCGGGGTTTGTCTTGGTGCACCCGGTGTTTGGTGCACCCAAGACACATACATATGAATATTACAAACAAATATTGCTGCAAGTCTATTGACAGAATATTACAAGAATATTACAAACAAATAAACTAGAAAGTCTAATTAAAACGTTTTTAGCATCAAAATTGGGTGACTTCACAGTGAAAATAGGGGTTTATTTTCACTATCTCATAAAGCAATAACCACGAGATAATCTTATTCGTTGAATGGATATTGGATAAAAATATACCATATACGATAAACAAGAACATGTTTTTGATCGCGTCCTCTGTCACAAATCCATGTGAAAAGGGGAAAAAATCTTATCTTTCCAAATTAATTCCATCCCAGCTGTGATCTGAGATATTACGTGATTCCCTCTTCACAATCCTAATTTGGGTACCTTTGGTTTCACAATAAAACCCAGATTATTCATAGTTTTTGCGCAAATGCACATATATTAATCTTCAGGATTAGAACGAAAGAGACAAGAAATGGGTGCTTCTGCATCAGTCCCAGAAAAATCCATCCATGATTTTACTGTCAAGGTGTCCTTTTATTTTGTCCCTTCATCGATCTTTTTTTGTGTTCGTGGGATTAGCGAGAGACCCAGAATTTGGTGGGAAGAAACACACAAAATTTTAAAAATATTTTTCATTCGTGTGTCTATGCTGATGTCTGCTTATGGTTTATAAATCATATTGTGGGAATTTTCAGAATTTTTGTCATTCTGACCAGGATAGCAAAGGTAACGATGTAAACCTTAGCAATTACAAAGGGAAGATATTGCTTGTTGTTAATGTTGCTTCCAAATGGTTCGTTCATTTTCTTTTTCATGATAAAATTTGTTCTTTAGCTCAGTTTTGTTGGGATTTTAATTCTTTCGGTGGAATGATCTATTTTTTTGTTTTGTTTTTGGGCATTTGATATCCGCTTGATTTGCTGAAAAAAAACAGTGGGTTCACGAATGCAAACTACACTCAATTGTCTGAACTTCACTCCCGTTACAAAGATAAGGGTCAGTTCTTTGTATCTTTACTTATTTCAGATGTTAATATAATGTTTTGTGGTGTTCTACATAGTTGCCGAGGTTTAGAAATGGATGAATAATATCATATTTTGTATTTGGTTCTTTTCTTTCATTACAATTATGTATTTGGAGCTTTAAGAACAAAACTTGCAAGGGGAACTTGATATTACAACTTCTGGATTCTGCTACATCGACAGTATATATACCGTGCCGGATGTCTTGTTAGTGGCCATTTGACAGATTGTACCCTGATTGATGTGGCAGAGCCGGATGTGGTGTAGCAGGGGTAGGCGCCCCCCTAAGTTTAAAATATTCCTCCAGTCGACTCTATGTTTCTTATTGTGTAAAACGTAATTTCGCCCATACTACATTTGAATTTTTTGTAGGGCTTTTAGTTTCAGTGTTTCACTGCTCTTAATACGAATTCCTGCCTCTGCCACTACCTAAGTGGAATATGTGATATAATAACAAGTGTATGAGAAGATTTAAAACGTGCCTAATGTTTTGTACGATGATATCATGTTGCAGGTTTTGAGATATTGGCCTTCCCTTGCAATCAATTCTTGCATCAAGAACCGGGATCAAGCCAAGAAGCCGAACAGTTTGCTTGCACCAGGTTCAAGGCTGAATACCCTATCTTTCAGAAGGTTAGTGATTTTCTGTTGGGATTTATATCTCATGTTTCTTAATACAATCTTAGGTAATTGCATTCCCTGCTTACAATTGTCAAACCAAGATGTGGCCAGGGAGTTCTGTGGCAATTGGCACAGACAAATTTACAGTTTTAGTAAAATCATGGAATAAAATTAAGATTTTCATTTCAGAGGATAAAATGTCTTCGGGTTTCTCTCCTGCAGGGCATGGAAAATGTCTCGACCTATTTAAAATAAAAATTTAAATATGATAGTCATGAGAAAGTGTTACCTGTTTCTATCATTATGGTCTTTTTGTTGCTATTATCTAATTGTTATTTCTTTCCAAAACTTTGAATGTATGTTGATGAAATTACTATACATTCCTGTGGAAAGGTAAAAGTGAATGGTTCGGAGACAGCGCCAGTCTATAGGTTCCTGAAGGTGAGTAAAAGTGGTTTATTTGGGTCTAGCATAAAATGGAACTTCACCAAGTTTCTAGTTGACAAAGATGGCTGCGTGATTAAACGTTATGGAACCTCTACCACTCCATTGGCAATCGAGGTCGCTCCCATTTGCTCTCCCTCTTCATACGTACATGTATACATTAGCTCTGCAAAGATTAATGAGTTTTTTGACAGTTAAGTTTCAATACTTTCTTGCAGGCAGATATAAAGAAAGCACTGGGAGAACTTTAAAGCGAATTTTTTCAGCAGCAGAATGAATCATAGGTTGGATTCAGCGCTTGTGATGATTCTGCCTTGTTAACTGTTTGATAAGAATCATGGTTGTAGTTTTTCTTTTTTCTTTTCTTTTTGGTTCGAATGAACAAAACTCAAATTAACCTTGATCTTGGGCTATGTATTGTTTCCATGGAGAACTTGTTTATCTAAGTTCACTAAATTTCTGAAATTGTTTTTGAAAAAGCACTTAAAATAGCCAAAAGTGCAGTTAAAGCTTTAATAACCTTTTAAAATAAAAAAATAAAAAATCTTCTTTTTTGTTTTTTTTTTTGTTTTTGAACAGAAAAAATGAATTATATTAAAATAACAACAAATGCAACAATAACTGCCAATTTAGGGTAATGATAAAGAAACACCGATGAAAAAGTATACGAAAATGTATAAAGGGAGGGTGCTTCACAGCATAAGTGCACGAATACAACAACCAATTCTTGATTTTATTACTAAACACAAAATGACTTCAACTTTAGAAAAAAACATTAAAAAGATAGACTAAATAATTTTTCAAAATAAAGTCTTCTGTATTTAAATCAGTCTTAATTTTTTTAGAATAACTTTGCAACAATTTTTTATCAGTGGTCCCTAAAATAATTTTAAATCATTTGGGACTCAATAAAGTAAAACATTGAATAGACATATAAATTAAGGAGCCTTTATTCAAACATAAACATATAATATAAGAAGTGACATCAAGATGGGAAGATAAAGGCATATGCTTTGCTTTAGTGGAACATGAGGAGATATGCATGTATGTGTAAATGGGCCCCTGGCCTAATTGAGTTTACATGATACGGGCCAACATGAGCCATGACCCAATCATCTGTCCTAGTCAGACAGCCTCCAGTCAAGGTGTGTTCAGTAAATGGGCCACAATTTGGTCCATGTCAAGTTGTCCTAAAAGTGCTAAGCCATATTGTGCCCTAGCTAATCAGGAGTTGGGCTGAGGTGAGAATTCAAATAAACAAGATTGTTGTTGGACTAAGTATTTATATTTTAACAAAAGTTATAATTAACGATAATTGTACAATTCAAATATTTAATCATATAATAGCTTACGAATCACATTTTTAATCGTATTCAATATGAACAATTACTACTCCACATGAACCCTCTTCTAGCAATACAATGATTTGTAACTATTTGGGATCGAACATATGACTAGCTCAATTTTGATATCAGTTCTATGGAGAGTATTTGATGTTTCACTAGAACTTATAGTTGATGGTGGTAGTCTTTGTACTATAATACATACAATTTGATCGTTTTACTGTATGAACAATTATTACTTCACACAAATATGATTACAAACTAAAAAAATTAAAAATCAACAATTTTTAGAAGTTCATAGAAAAATTTAAATTTTATCTAAGCTTGTGTTTGGATAAAAATATTTGAAATGGGTATATTTCAAATTTTCCACTCAAGTCCACCATTTATGTTTAGGTAAAAAATTGAATCTCCTTGTTTTTCAATACATATTCCTTTGTGATGTAATCCGTTATTTTACGCGTTCGGTAGAATTAAGTGTTTACGAAAAATAAAGGGAAGACACCAAGATTTTTACGTGGAAAACCCCCAAAACAAGGGAAAAACCACGGGACCTAGTCCAGTATAAAACTCCACTATAAATGTTGATCATTTACAATGTATTCTTGTACAAGATATAGACATGAAAAATGAAAAGAAGAATCTTCCTTCAGTAGCCGATAGCCCTCTCTTTATAAGGCCAACAAGTCCATCTTTTGTAATCAAGCATTAATCCCTCACTTTCCTCCTTGAGGGAGTGCATCATGGGTGTCAAATCCCCCCATGTCAGCCTCCTCTTTGGCCACTAACTGCCCCCACCTAAGCCTTAATCTTGCACTAATTATCGGTCATTATTCCCCTTAATTTGCTCCCATTAATCGCTCCCATGATGTCCGGGAAATCTGGGTTGATTAACCGATATGACCGGGTCTTATGCCGATGTTTGACCACGTGGAACCGAGCTGAGTATCAACTTCTTCGAGTATTTTCCTGTTCGGACGTTTTCCTGTTCGGCAACCATTTTACCCGATGTGGTCTAATTCCCCTACCACATCACTTTGTATTTTGGTTCTCTCTATTGTTCATTTAACATATCTCAAATCATTGGGATTAAATGCTTAGTTGTTGTTGTTATATTCTTTTGTATTTTGGAAGGATTTGAAATGACAATATACTATATGTTATTTCAAATACACGATTTTAAATGATTAATTTTCAAATCATTTCATCCAAATCAAAGCATTCCATCCAAATACAACCTAAAGAATTCTATTTGATTGCTCACTCTTGATGGTTTTTGGGTTTGCCGGAATTCTGATATATGTGACTGCCGGCAAGTCTTAGTGGTCGACATGTCAAAGGTCGTAGTTTGATTCAATATAGTTTGATGGTGGAAAAATGCACGTGACCTAGTTTTAAATGCGAACCGATATTTCCTTATCAAGGCGTGTCAATTTAGGTAATGATGCAATGTTGATAGGTGAGATGTCCAACTTGCACGACCAAGATATATATTCGTACGAATGTCGTAAATGGGAATATAAAAAAAAACTATATATCATTTTTAATTGTGAAGATATTCTTTTCCTCTAAATTGACAAATATTGATCACATTTTGTTATATATATGAACCATGGGGAAGGGGATAGTCGAACACGACATGTGTTTCAAAGAGAGGACTTGATGTCAACTAATGTTGGGTTTTGGCCCATTACCTCTTTATTTGTCTGATGGGCTTTGGCCCTTCTCCATCACCCCATAACCGAGCCCCCCATTACCTAGCCCCCTTTCTCTTCCAGCCCTCACCCCTTCGGTGCCCTATTCTCCAGAAGCTTCCCACCGTGTGTCTCTTCGGCTGGACTACTCGGAACTCACACCATCCTCTTCGTCTCCCTCTTGCCTTTATGTTGGCCTTGGTTCATGATGAGGGAGCACCTCTGAAACCCGAAACCAGTGTGTAATTTCGCCCCCCCTCTTTATCCCTGTTCCAAAGTGGTTCGGGCTGGTGTGGTGGAGTAGAGGTGCTGTGTGTGCCTTGAGCTGAGTGTGGTGCTGTGTGCACCTTGTGCTTAGGGTAGGTGCTGTGTGCGCTGTGGTATTGGGGTGGCCGTGAGTGTGGTGCTGTGTGCGCTGACTTGTGGTGGAGTGTGGTGCTGTGTGCACCTTGGTGCTGTGTGCGCTGGCTTGAGCTTAGTGTGGTGCTGAGTTGCCGTGGGTGGTGCTGTGTGTGTGTGCCGTGAGCTTGAGTGGTGCTGTGTGCATGCCCTGTGCTGTGTTGCCGTGAGAAAGCTTGGTGCTTTGGTGCTGAGGCAGCGGCTGTGCTTGGCTGTGTGCTTGGGCAGCGCTCGGGCAGTGTGGTCTCGGGCAGTGCTCTCGGGCAGAGTGTGTCTCCATCTGTTGGATACGATACCTTGGTTCCCCGGTGACGACGTTGATTGGATACCCAGCTCGACCTGAGCCCTAATCCCTTTAATCTTGTTTGCATTCCAGTTTATGTTTTGTATTGGAATTGTATACTGTGATTTGTGTTATTTCTTGATTGCAGGTTAACAATCGAGATGGAAAGCGGGACGTACTCCTAACAGTGGTATCAGAGCGTTCCGTGCCTGGTGGGGTGCTCGGTTGACCTCGGGCAGTGCTCTTTTGGACTTCGGGCAGCGGCAGAGGACTTCGGGCAGGGGAAGCAGACCTCGGGCAGACCTCGGGCAGCGGCAGAGGACTTCGGGCAGCAGCTGTTGGCTTCGGGCAGCGGGCAGGAGAGCTCGGGCAGCTACTGGAATCTCGGCCAGATTCCGGGCAGGCGCTTCTGTGCTTCGGGCAGTGTGTTTTTCGTCACCCCAGAGCTTTGTCTCTGGGTTGTAAGTTATTTTTTCAACCCTTAATCACTTTACTATCGTGTTTCTAGGTGTAATTGTGTCCCTTACCCGTAGGAAAAACCCTATCTGAAGCCCCATGCTCGTACACCGTTGAGTGTATTGTGATCTTGTGGGTGATAGTGTTTTTCCTTCCCTTAGCTTGTTTAATTCTTTCATTGTGTTTTGTGCCTTGTGGTCCTTGCTTCTGCTGTTTGGTTATTGAAATTGTGTGTGCCTCTCTGCGTAGTTGTGATGGCTTCAATTTCTGGATATAACCTTGAACCGTTTAATGGAAAATCTGATTTTTCTATATGGCAACAAAAAATGAAATGAATTTTAATACAACAAAAGGTATTTAAAGCTATTGATGGTAATTGGGCTGAGAACATTACTACTGCTAAGAAACTGGAAGATGACGAATATGCTTATTCTTCTATTATCTTGAACTTGTCTGACTCTGTGCTCAGGAAGTGTGGTAAACTATCATCTGCTAGAGAACTTTGGGAAAAATTAGAAGAAATGTTTACTGAAAAATCTTTGCCGAGTAAACTTTTCTTGTTAGAAAAATTTTTCAGATTCAAGCTAGACTTGAACAAAGACGTAGATGAGAATTTGGATGTGTTTACTAAATTAATTCAAGATATTAAATTGACAGGAGATAAGAACATTGACGACTATTCACCTATTGTTCTTTTAAATGCTATTCCTGAGAATTATAGTGATGTAAAATCCGCCATTAAGTACGGTAGGGATTCTGTTACATTGGATACTGTAATTAACGGCCTAAAAAGCAAGGAATTAGATTTAAAAGTGAACAACGGCGGTAAGCAAGATTCAGGTGAAGTTATGCATGTTAGAGGTAGATCTCAACATAGGTATAACAAGGGGAAAAGGTGTCTAGGCCTAAGAATATGAGGTGCTTTAATTGTGGTGATCCTGATCATTTTATTAAAGACTGTCCTGAAAAGAAAAACAAGAATCAAAATAATAATAACCAATCTAATGAACAAGTGAATCATGCTTCTTTATCTGGTGAAGACTCTGGTGATGTCTTTATGGTGACTGACTTATGTGATTCTGTGAATTATGTGCATTCATCTACTGTGTGTGAAATGAATGGCTAATTGATTCTGGTTGCTCTTATCACATGTCACCTCTTAGAAATTTGTTTTCTAATTATAAAGAAGTTGAAAATGGTTCTGTTTCTATTGCTAATGAGAAACTTTGTAAAGTTGCTGGCATTGGTGATGTTTATTTGAAATTTGATTCTGATTATTCTATGACTCTAAAAAATTGTGAGACATGTTCCTACTTTGTGCAATAATTTGTTGTCTTGTTCTGGATTAGAATCATGTGGTCTTGAGGGTAGATGGGGAAATGGAGTTATGAAAATCATAAAGGGTTCTTTGGTTGTTTGCAAAGGTAAAAAGAAAAGACATCTTTATGTTTGCAAAACTGAATCTGTATATGATAATGTGAATTCTGTGACTGATGACTTGACTGATCTGTGGCATAGGAGATTAGGTCATATGAGTTCTAAAGGTCTAGAGAATTTGCATGAAAAAGGTTGCGTTGGTAAAGACGTGTTGTCTTGCATGCCTTTCTGTGATTCGTGTGTTTTTGGCAAACAACAAAGAGTGAAATTCCCGGATTTCCCTTCCCCTAATGTGACTATGAGTTCTGTGCATGTTGATGAGTCTGAGTCCAGTGCTACTCCTTGCAAGGTGGAGCATTTAACTGGTGTACATGATTCGTGTGTTAATGAACCTGAAATTCATGGAATGCCTGTAAATCATGGTAGTGTTGTTGAACATGAACATGTTGTGCATGATGAATTGGTTTCGATTGAACATGAAGATTGGCATGATATAGCTTATGCTATTAGTTGCTTAATGTATTTGCTGATTAGTACTTGGCATGATATAGCTTATGCTATTAGTTGCTTAATGTATTTGATGGTTAGTACTTGGCATGGTATAGCTTATGCTATTAGTTGCTTTAGTAGGTATATGACTAATCCTAGCATGATACATTGGAATGTTGTTCAATGGTTGTTATCTGTAGGTGATAATCTAAGTGATTATGTGTTTAGTCCTGCTGATATGTGTACTAAGTGTTTGTACCTTAGTAAATTTCAATCATTTTAATTTTTTTAAAATTTGATACTGATGATTGATGCATGTTTTGTCCCTTGGTTAGTGTTTTATAACCTGCTGTGTGCTCGTTATAAAACTCTTACCCTGGTTACTTTCCCACTTTAACTTGCTGTGTGCTTGTTATTGTTATTCCTTTGTCTGTGTTGTGTGCTATGACAGGAATTTGGTCCACACAATACTGTGTGTGTTGTGGGGACCCTTTGGGCGATGATGAGTCATCTATTGGGTTATCCTTACGTCGAGGTGGAGCCGGTATTGTGCCAAGGTGGAGATTTGTTGGGTTTTGGCCCATTACCTCTTTATTTGTCTGATGGGCTTTGGCCCTTCTCCCATCACCCCATAACCGAGCCCCCCATTACCTAGCCCCCTTTCTCTTCCAGCCCTCACCCCTTCGGTGCCCTATTCTCCAGAAGCTTCCCACCGTGTGTCTCTTCGGCTGGACTACTCGGAACTCACACCATCCTCTTCGTCTCCCTCTTGCCTTTATGTTGGCCTTGGTTCATGTTGAGGGAGCACCTCTGAAACCCGAAACCAGTGTGCAATTTTGCCCCCCCTCTTTATCCCTGTTCCAAAGTGGTTCGGGCTGGTGTGGTGGAGTGGAGGTGCTGTGTGTGCCTTGAGCTGAGTGTGGTGCTGTGTGCACCTTGTGCTTAGGGTAGGTGCTGTGTGCGCTGTGGTATTGGGGTGGCCGTGAGTGTGGTGCTGTGTGCGCTGACTTGTGGTGGAGTGTGGTGCTGTGTGCACCTTGGTGCTGTGTGCGCTGGCTTGAGCTTAGTGTGGTGCTGAGTTGCCGTGGGTGGTGCTGTGTGTGTGCCGTGAGCTTGAGTGGTGCTGTGTGCATGCCCTGTGGCGTGTTGCCGTGAGAAAGCTTGGTGTTTTGGTGCTGAGGCAGCGGCTGTGCTTGGCTGTGTGCTTGGGCAGCGCTCGGGCAGTGTGGTCTCGGGCAGTGCTCTCGGGCAGAGTGTGTCTCCATCTGTTGGATACGATACCTTGGTTCCCCGGTGACGACGTTGATTGGATACCCAGCTCGACCTGAGCTCTAATCCCTTTAATCTTGTTTGCATTCCAGTTTATGTTTTGTATTGGAATTGTATACTGTGATTTGTGTTATTTCTTGATTGCAGGTTAACAATCGAGACGGAAAGCGGGACGTACTCCTAACAACTAAGTCAAATGCTAGTAGCATCATATTTTAGATATTTAACGAAAAGGGTTTCTCTCATCACTTCAATTGAACAACTTCCAAATTTTTCTGTTCAATTTACTTGGTCTAGTCCTAAACGTATCAGTCTTGCTTGCATAATATATACTTACATATGTCTCTCTTTATGCATGAAATTAAGGTGTCGTATGTTGTCAAGGCACTCGATCCATACTTCATTCTTGTCTCAAAAGCTACCATCAACTGTTGTCCTTTAGCCTCCACTTGTTCCTTATCCATATCTTTGCCAAATCCACATACATGCAGTAATGCAGTGTGAAAGGTATTAAAAAATTGATGATAAATTTAATTTCATTGAATTCATATATGTGATTGGACACGAAGGAATACAGTATCAAACAACATGTGCAGATGTTTTTTGCTTATTTTCAAACAATCACTAATTCAAAATTTTCGCATAAACTTAATTTTTTTTCTTTTCGTGAATTTTTTTACTATTGTCACGCCTCGGGCCTAGACCCGCGTAAGCACGACTGTACAATGAACTCATATAGCAACTACTTTCGTATCCATCATCACTCTACGAAAAGAGTTAACATAAATTGCCATTGTAAGGCTTTATAAACCATTTTAAACTTTTATCAACAACCAATGTGGGACAAGGGTATTAGAATCACCCTTTCTTTAGAATGTGATGTTCTCATCGATCCACCAGCACCGAGAATCTAGAGGTGGCTCCTACAGGTTCAAGATGTGGCTCCCGTCATGTATCACTTTTGCCCCGCATTTTCAAGAGGTGGCCCCCCTACGTGTAGCATATTTTCCCATTGGGCTCAAGAGGTGGCTCACACACACATAGCACTTTGCCCCGCATACCACTTATCTAACGGTGTTTCCTGCATGTGATCGGTACCATTCTGTAACGCCACGGACCCAGGCCCGCTCAAGCACGACTGCACAATGGACTCCATCCACCATCGCTCTACGAAGATTGTTAACTCGAGTTGTTATAATAGTCCATTGTAAGGCTTTATAAACCATTTAAACTTTCATACATAACCAATGTGGGACAAGAGTATTACAACTATCCTGACAAATTTGTCCAATTAGGAATCAACATGGGCAGCTCAACCCATAAAACCACTAAAAACATTTGTTTAATTTCCTAAGGGCTCATTTGGTACGCTTGATTATGCATGATTATGGAAGAATTATCTCATTAATCATATGTTTGGTTGGTTTTTATATAAAACCTCATTTTCTAAGGGCCCACGAAAAAGAGTGATTAAAAGCATGAATGTAAACACATTTCCACCCCTAGTATTACTAATACATCACTGATGATAAAGGGTGAAATAGCCAAAATGCCCAAACCCCAGCCATCATCCACCTTCTTTATCGTTCTTCAATTCCATATCATTTTCTTCCAGGAACCCATTTCCTATAGAACCCATCTTCAAGATTTCCAGAATTCCGACTTTGAAGAGCCAAAAATCCTTCAAGCTTCAGCTCTTCAATTGAGTGGATAACGATGCTCCTTGAAGCTCCATAGTATTTGTTAAAGGCTACTTTTGGATTGAAATTTTCCTTTTGGATGTAATTGAGGTGTAAAAATATTTCCTTGTAACCCTAGCCACATATTTTCTTGGAAGATTATGGAAATAATTATTTGGAAGATTGTAATATTAAACTCACGATTTCTTTGAAGTTGAAGGAAGAACTTTGGAAGATGATGGGAGAGAGGTGAAACACCAAGGAAAAAAACGTGATGGACGTCAGTTTTTTGTTTGGGTTAAGAATGATATTTTGGGATTTATACACACATGTCCTTGTATTTATCATACTCCTACAAAACATACCAAACAAAACATTATTTTCTTATAATATCTAACTCATTACATAGTCACTATCATTATAACTTTATTATATAATCATTCAATAATTTCATCATTCGAACCAAGCGAAATTCATTAATAATATTTGTGATAATTAATAATCCATATAATAAATAATTATACTACCTCGCATTATTCCTCCCCTCTCTCCAAATTACTATGGGTAAATTTCTTTGAGGCATCGAGAAATATCTTATTTCTGGCCCAATTTTTTGTTGAACGAAAATTGATGATTGCATGTTAATACTTAATAGAACTCGATCTGAAGTTTATTGTTTTGTGTTTACTTCTCTTCTTGATTCTTATGTTCAATTGTAATTATTTAGAAAGTAATAGATTAGAAAATCTGTAGAATGCATGTTAAATTTGAATTGTTTTCAAAATATAATGATATATTTGATTCTTTATTCGCTCTAAATTTAGATTTGAATTGTTTTCAAATATAATGGTATATTTGATTCTTTATTTACTCTTGATAGAATAAATTCATATATTAATTGTGATTTGGAAAAAAAAAATTTGATCTTGAAAATTTTCTTAAGAATGATATGCATTCTGATATTGATGGCTTAGATTTAGTTTCGAATTTAAAAGTATTAAAAGAAGTTGCAAATGTAGAAAATAAAGACCCAATTGAAATACTAAATTTAGTGAAAGAACTGGATTGTTTTCCCAGTTGTTTTATATCATAAAATATTACTTGTTAGTTACAGTTGTATCTGTTTAAAGAATTTTTTTCAAATTAAAGATTATAAAAAAGTATTTACTAACAACTACGTCTCAATATCGATTAATGGAATAACAGTTATATCAATCGAAAATGACTTATTGACAAACTTGAAGGCAAACTTTAATAAATAATTTTACATAAAAATGGCAGAAATAAGTCTTTAATCTAA